>JADDOH010013962.1:0-67426 GCA_016648135.1 Agrypnia vestita
ATTTGTATTTATTCTAACATTTAATCATTTTATTTAAATTGTTATCCTTTACCTCCTGATAGCAGATATATGAATTTTATTTTATTTGCTTCATTGCATTGTACATAGCGGTGTTAATTAAAATATATGTGAATAACAGAATGATAATATAAACGCTTACCTACCTTTAAAAGACAATTTAATTCTCTTTATTTATTTCTTTTTTTACGCTTCTACGGGCCAAGAGGAAATTACAGAAGAAAAACACATCAAAAAACACCCAAACTTGAGTAAACCACGTAGATTAATTGACCTCACCGGGAATTGAACCCGGAATCCTCTGAGCTACGAGGGCCGCCAGTTTAAACGGCGGTCAGCCAACCGTGACTGCAGACTTACGCACGCAATCCAGGGTCACTCATCCATGACGTTATCTCTCTAGAGAATTCTACGACATTCCATCTCACAGAAGAATAGAAATGAATCTAGAACTTTCCACAGTTTTCTCGTTACCTTTATAATAAACCTTTCGAGTGAATTTTGCTATAAAAGGAGTCACGCGACGCGAGCTCAGGCAATTCTGTTTGTAACAGCAATAGTGCGACATCCGTAGCATAAAACAATGTTGTCATTATGTCAATGATATTACATCACACGATGTTAGTAAGCAAGCGAATGCAGTGACTAAAAGTAATACCAGCGCAAGTAAAGAATACCGGGGCGAAAAATTTCTACGTGCGAATATTGAATGAAGTTAACCAGAAATGATCTAAGAAATAAAGACAGCGTTAATTAGTGTAAATTAAGTAACACTTCAATACTAAGTATGTAAAAATATTCGGAAGACATTTAGCGACTATAAAATTACGAACAGTACTACGATTCAACTCGTCAGTGACTTTCTTTGGTAATAAAATAAATTAAATTATTTTTCAGTGTTTTCATTTGCCCCCTCAATGTCTCGTTTCATGGCATTATAGTATATTCGAACAATTTTACCGTTATGTTTAATAATTGTTTGGAGAATCTACGATAGAATTCTTATGATGCCACGACTCACCCACTTTTTTTTTTATCTCATGCATCTCTCACTCTTCCTATCCAGTGAGAAATAGGGTGGCTTTCTTCCAGAGAAAGAAGTCCGTTTCAATATATCTTATACATAATTTGAACATCAACAAATAAAAATCAATAATATGCACATCATGTGTATATGTATGTGTGTATACACAACACTTCCGTTAACTTATAAATCAAACAATTTATCTTATCGGCATAAATCACTCAATTATCAAGTCACCTCTTTCCAGTATAATCAATACCACTCCCAGGGTAAACAACTTGACACTTATTAAGAGCCAACAATCCAATCTACTACAATACGAACCTTATCCGCACTGGCTAAGTCTCCCCCTAATCTGGTATTACACCGACATCCAAATAAACATTAGCATATTAAATACACACGGGACGATTCAATTTTAAATGCCCGCGCTGGGGTAGTCGGGCTTAAGGGAGGGGAGAGTGGTGGCGATTGTTACACGTATGTGATTATTTTCGTGAGAAAGAAAAATTATTTATTTGTTGTCAGTAATATAGAGCCTGTAGAGGAATAGTTTATACGAATTTTAAATATGTATAATAGTTATTGTATATGGTATTTTTAAATGGATTCATTTTAAAATATGTTTTAATTTTTGTTTTTATATTGAGATAACTGACTAACTTCATTCCGTCTCCAATTATTTAATATTTTCAACAATTTAAAAATTTATTGATTTGAATCAATTATTAATAATTTATGAATATTAGGTCCTTACATATGAAATTGGCGTTTTGCCGTACTGGCAAATTTGATCTCAAATATCTTCTCTTTGGTTAGGAATTCCAAATCCAAATTTACACAACTATTTACTCATGTATTTGTGTTTTGAAAATTATAATTCATTTGTTTTTTCCTTAATTGTTTTTTTCTTTGCGTCACTCAGTTTACAAAATGAAAAACTTGAAATATCGCGTTATTTACGAGTACGAGTTCCACCGTGGCACCAGTGCTGCAGAAACGGCTCGAAGGATTAATGATGTGTATGGCGACGGTGCCGCAAAAGAAAACACAGTGCGTTTTTGGTTCCAACGTTTTCGTTCTGGAAATTTCGACCTGCAGAACAAGCCCCGTGGACGGCCGGAGACCAAAGTTGATAATGAAGAATTGAAGGCTATTGTGGAAGCGGATCCATCGCAAACCACATCCGAGTTAGCTGCAGGCTGCCGTGTTAGTGATAAAACTGTTTTAATCCACTTGAAGCAAATTGGTAAGGTGAAAAAGCTTGAAAGGTGGGTACCTCACGAATTGAGTGAAGCAAATCAACATACGCGCGTTGACTGCTGCGTTGCATTACTCAACCGGCACAATAATGAAGGGATTTTAAATCGAATCATTACCTGTGATGAAAAGTGGATCCTGTACGATAATCGGAAGCGCTCATCGCAATGGCTGAACCCTGCCGAACCAGCCGAACCATGCCCCAAGCGAAAATTGACTCCAAAAAGTTACTTGTGAGCGTTTGGTGGACTAGTGCTGGTGTCGTTCACTACAGCTTTCTTAAATCTGGCCAGACGATTACGGCAGATGTCTATTGTCAGCAACTGCAAACCATGATGGAAAAGCTAGCTGCTAAACAACCGAGGCTGGTTAATCGCTCTAGGCCACTGCTGCTTCATGATAACGCTAGACCACACACTGCACAACAGACGGCTACCAAATTAGAGGAGCTTCAATTGGAACGTCTAAGACATCCACCGTACTCTTCGGGATGGCATACCTATGAGATGGCAAAAGTGCGTAGATAGCAATGGTACATACTTTGATTAAATAAATATATTATAATAAAATAAAAAATCGGCTTTATATTCCTCCCATACTAAACGCCAATTTCATATGTAAGGACCTAATATTTATATTAAATGCAGGAAAAAAAATTCTGTCACACAACAGCGAATATTTTTAAACATGCACGTTTTTTTACATGTACTCACTTTTAATATTGCGTAGAATGAACATTTGGAAAACTAAAATAAATACATATTTTTTATTTTGTTTATAATTTAAAGGTTAACAAAATATGAAACACCTCGCATTTTAAAATTAAAGATTACTAGAATGAAGAAATAAATTAAAATGTTTGTTTTTTTTTAATTTGATTAATTATTAATTTCATTTTTTCCTATCAATATTTTTATGCTTCCTTACAAAATTTTACGAAATAAATAGCAAGAAAAATCCGTAACTTATTTAAAAAAATTCAGATATAACATAAGTATCGTTAATCAATGTACAAGTTTAAAATATGTTTTTAATTAGCCCTCCAAATTTACTAACGATGTTGTGATAAAACACATTTTACTTAAGACAACAACAAAACCAAAAAAGAATTTATTTAATTTTAAATAAATAAATTGACGTTTTTCGATACTTATAATATCTTCATTGCGAATCAAAGTAAAAAGCAGGTAGTGAAATAATAAATACACTTTGTATCAAGCACTAATTTTTTGAAATATCAACATGTCCCTTCATCAGGATACAACGCATATTAAAAAATAAATAAACGTGCTCTCTTCGGGATGGTTTAGTGGTATCATCCAACCATAAATAATTAAATATGTATGTTATAAAAATAGTCTCTCGTAATTTATCATAATTTAAACTGTAAATCAATAAAGTATGGATTTCATTGATAAAATAAAAAAAATATGTTTAATAATACATGTCTGCATGTATATTTCCAATAAATTTATAATATAATCATCTAGCACTTCACTTGCCTGAATATGAAAAAATATTATCTATGATGTTCTATTTTACCAGGCCTATATTAGCATCACTTGTTTAGATGGAATATTATAATTGATATTTCACTCACTTCTCAATATCCAATCGAGATTAAATCTTGCACGCAGACGTACTCTAAATTATAATATTTAAGTCAGATTCACGAATTAATCAATAAATTCATAATTATTAATTATACTATTTTTATTTGAGAAAAAAGTTAATAAGCTCACCAAAAGAAGGCGCTAGTTTGTTACCAAAGTGATTTTGTAAGTTGGGTAATATTAAGAATAAAAAGTAGAAAATTATTTTACATGAAAATTAAAAAAAAAAGTTTGGCTCACCTTCCAAATAAAAGCGTGGACGCTTTCCCTCCATCAACAACAGAATTCTGTAATCTTCATCAATGTTGTAAGCACTAAGGGCGTGCAGTGAGAACAAGAAGCACGACTTTTTCCCAAGAAACCAAAATAAGAGATATACCTCGTAATATTCCAATCACAATAATTAACATGCTATTCAGATTTTAATGTCATAATATTCTGACAGATAAATATTAAGTTTCTATTTTTTTTCAAATATATGTTTAAATAAAAGTCATTGTTCTTGTTCTCACTGCACGCCCCTGGTGAGCGCCCACCATTTGTAGATTGGGGCAAAAAAATTGGCCGAATTATTTTTTTTATTTTTAGTGTATTTAAATATAAACGTATTTAAATATAAAGAGAGAATGTTCGAGCATCAAGCACCAAAGTTCCTGCTGAACTCAATTCCAATAGGGCGAAGGAGCTTAGGAAGGCCAAAATGGAGTGACAACGTCCTCAGACATCTTTGCCTTGGAGCTTCTGAACTGGAGAGAGCTGGCACTAAGCTGAGATGAGTGGAGGAAGATCCTTGAGGAGGCCAAGAACCTCCAAGGGATGCAGTGCGAAGAGTGATGATTCAGTAATGATTTGATTTCATATCAAAACAACTATTTTCTGTAAATTAATAAATATTTTCTTCCTGTCATTATTGTCATCTTCATTAAAAGACCCTGGCCTCTAGGGATGGGTCGTCGACGTATTTATCGTTGACGAAACGAGACCGTCCATTTCCGTCCATCGACGAGTCGATCAACTAGTTGAATTCGTCAACTAGTTGACGCGTCAACAAGACCTCGTTATGCGGACGGGAGAGAGAAATCAACGGAGTTTTGTCTTGCTCTCGCTCGTTGCTTTGAATTACGAACGAAGAATTCTTCGTTTAGTCATCTACAGTCGTCTACGTCTACGAATTCAACTAGTCCATGCGATAAACGTAAACCGTTGACTCGTCGATGAAACGTCAACGCTTGATTTAAACTAGTCCGTCCATTCAACGCCCATCTCTAATGGCCTCCTCTAATCTAGTAGAACTAGAATTCCCAATTTTATTCTTGGCTACTCGACTTGATGAGCCAGATCGACATAGAAGCCTCAAGTCGTTTACAAAAAATTCAATAATAATATTCCACCCATTTTCAAACTGTGTGATACAGTATTGATCGATGGATGATTTATTTTTTTGCAAAGTTTATTGACAGCTGGATTTAAAAAGAGTCGTTTAAATTTTCGCATTACAAGACACGTGACGTCACGGTCCCGCCGCAGGGGAGGGCGCGTGGGGTGGCGGCGCACGTCCGCCGATTATCTCGGGAATAATTCACACATGAGAGACCATCGGCTTTTCAGCCATTCGGGCCGCGGCGCGATGTAAATGTTTCACTGCCCGGATTGGGTTCAAGGTCCGTCGATATGGCCTCTCGTTACAGTTACTGATATTTTTTATAAATTTATTTATTTATTTATTTTATTTATTTATTGTTTATTTACATTTACATTAGTTAATACTAGATACTAATAACTGCCACACTAGGTAAAAACCTGTTCTGTGGCAGTTATTCTCATATGGTATTTATGTAGTAGTAAAAAATGACAATTAAAGAATCTAAATCTAAAAGAAAATAAAAAGTAAAGAAAATATACATACAAAATCAAGATAAGAATTAAAAGTAAATCATAGGAATACCTAAATCTAAGAGAAAAGAAAAGAAAATACACATACAAAATTAAGATAAGAATTTAAGTACTTACAAAAATAAATATTATATTATAGTATACTTTAAATTATATAAATAGTATTCCAACTTAAGTTTGTTCTCGATGACTTTGTGTATTAATTAAATAATAATAATACTTATAAATTATATGAAAATACAAATAATAATAATTATAATTTTATGGTATTTCATATAATATTCATAATGTACTACGTTATATACGAGTAAGTGTTTGTTATCATTGCGTAATCCAATGAGAATAGATTCGATTATATTGATTAATTAAATAATTCTTGGATATTATATTTCTCCCCAATCATTGTCTTATTCATTATGTACCTGATTTAAAATAGCGATAGGCACTAAACAGGTAAAAAAACTAGTCAATAAACCTCAATATTCTTACTATTTTCAATCTAAACGATTACGCTTGTGCGTATAGTTTAGATTGAAAATATATAAAATATTGAGTACATAAAATATATGAAAATTTATATAAAAGTAACGTCTCCTGGAGTGAGGATCGAACCGACCACTGAATTACCAAGCGAGTATTTTAAACATAACACGATTTCAAATTTGCAATAACACACTTCAAACGATATAAAGAAAAGAAAATCTATAAATTATTTAGTGAATGCATACAATTTAACAATGCAAAAAAATATAAAAAATACATTTTAATTCACAATAGAAATAAAATTTTCATTCGTTGCATAACAGAAACTGGTTTCACCTAGAAATGAAAATTGACATAATCAAAAAATATGTTTTTCCAGTTGGATCAAATGAATTACGTATGTGAAAAAACAGTATAAAATTTATGTTAAAATAGTAAGTATATATAATATGCAATTAATATAGTGAAGAAATGTGCATCGCTGGATAAAATTTTAAATAGAAAAATAAGAAAATACTAATTGTGCTTTAAATTAACCATTCAATTTTTAACTATCCGGTTTTTGATTATTTTTACACACATGAAATCGCTTAAGAATTATAATTAATTAATTTATTTATTTATTTGACGCCCTTATGGGCTTTTACAATATACAGAATAATTTTTTTAAAAATAACGTAAGACAGTTAAAATAATAATACAGTTAAAAGTTACAATAATAATAGTTAAAAGGTAATAATAATAATAATAATAATAATACAGAAAAACATAAAAACATAAGATAAAATAATAATAAAGTTAAAGGTACAAATAATAATAGTTAAAGGTAAAATAGAAAGATTTATTGTTCATTTCCATTTCGTTGGGATGTAAACAATTGTATCAGCTTTGTCCTATAAACAGTTATACTATCAGCAAAAATGTCAACCGCCTCTGCATGCTCGTTCCCTAATGAGTGTAATAACGTACGGCATTTTACTACTGTTTCTTATTGTAGTACAAAAATACGTGTTCACTGGCTATTGACATTAGCCCTATAATTGAAAGATAATATTTCAATATTAGACGTTTGATATCCAGTTTATTTGTAAAATTGTAACTCTTTGATTTATTTACCCGCAAGAAGCAGTTTCTTACACTTCTTGAGCAATTAAAACACAATAACATTCTTGCATATGTTAAGATAAATTTACCCTTCCCGAGGTATCTTATCTCTAGAATATGTACTAGTTAGCGATTGCGAACTATATAAAATCTTTGATACACATAGAAAAACATATTTAGAAACAAGTAATTTCATGATTATTTTTGCTTGCGATGTCGTAGCATTGATAAGATTAGAAAACCATGAAATATTGTTTGAAAACGAGTTTGACTCTACGGCAAAATAACCAACTAATTTACTAGCCATCCCTTTCGTACTTACTTACCCGTTATCCACAGGGATAGGCAGAGTAGATGGAACACCGCACTCCTCTGTCCTTACATCCTTGCCCCTCCACATTTTATGGTAAGCTCGCCAATTGTTGAAACTCCAAACAGGGATTTTTTTCAGTATCTGGTTAACCTGGTCACGCCAAGTCTTTTGCGGCCGTCCTCTCTTTCTGGCACCTTCAACACTCGCGTTATATATTCTTCTTACCATTCATTCCTCACACATTCGTTCAACATACCCAAACCACCTGAGCGACCCATTTTTAATTCTATTCACTACGCTCAAATTAGCTTTAAATGCTAACAAACTACTTTAATAGTAAAAAATTCAACCGGTTAACCGAATGAAAATAATATTTTTTTGATCATTCCGGAAGCCCTATATATGTATTTAATAATAATCAACATTTAGAATGGAAGTTGTGATTGCTCATTAACCATTCTATGAATGTTAGGAAATATAATATTAATGATAATAATAATAAAATATTCCAGTATGTGGAGAGGTTAGTGCAGTCCCACACATTCTATATAAGTATAAGTATATATATATATATATGGTAGTTATAATCCTATTTTTATAGCACGAGCGTATAGCTTAGTTGGAAAATAGTAAGAATATTGATGTGACACGTATTCCGTGTTCGCATCTCTATCTAAAAAAAAAAAAATAGTAAATACGTAATAGGTAAGATATTTAAATAAATAAGGTTTAAAACAAGAATTATTCAAAAAAATAAAGCAAACAGAGCAAAAAACACATGGTGCGAAGCGAAAAGGTAAGTATCAAAGTAATAATTATTAACAAAAAAAGTAAGCATTAGTAAATAAATAGGATTTTTAAAAGAAAAAAGAAAACAAGGTGCGTAGCTATATTCTAGGATATTTTTTTTTATTCATATACCACCTACCGTTTTTATTTATGTGTCCAGTTTAACGTTCCGATCTACAGAGCAATGCATCAATAAGCATATGGCTGATAAAACTGCCCGCCGCTCTGCTAGGGGCGGGTGGGGGGGGGGAGAGCGGAGTCAGCTTCCTGATCCAATCGGCGATCAAAAAATTCAAATTCCGCCCAGACTGCCCCCGTGACTTATGCAACATTAACCACCCGAATAATGTATGGGAGATAAAGCTGACGTTTTTTTTAAATTGGACGCACGTCCAGACAGTGGAAAAATTGTTGTATTTCCATTTGATTATAATTACTGAAAAATAATATGCTTACAGCTGTAATACGTCAAAAATTACGTTCTTTTACATGTCGGTTCCTAAAGAATAGGTATGCAAAAATTTTAAGATCTGTCAAACGGTGTAGATTTGTATAGAAAATGTATCGTGGGGAGAGGGTGTGGTAAAGGGGGATGGGAGAATTTCGTCCATGTTAGCAGCCAAGTCTTAGAGAATTAATATTTATTAATTTATAAAATTAAAAAATAATAATTATAAAAAGTAAGTTACAGACAGACAGACAACCAAATTATTATTATCGGTATTGACTAACATTGCGTGACAGAGCGGTAAAGCCTATTTTTACATATTGAAATAATAATTTATTAAAAAAAATGATCGAAAACAGTAAATTTAATGAACAAAAAATATATCCTAAGTAACAAAAATACCGTGATCCCATTTCCTCGCAAGGATAGCAAGAGAGAATGGAAAACCTTTCAATACATTTTCTCTTGCACGCTTTTTGATTAAGGGAGTTCTCCAATATTTGGTTTATCCGATCATACCTCTCGCGGATACGTTTCTGTTGCCTTCTTCTCTACTTCTCTCACTTCTCATATAGCATAACATTCGTGTCTTCACTCTGTTGAGATTCGTTTTAAATTCGCTTTTTTTGTTTCAATTCCATGCATGAGTGTGGTATCATAAATCCATTACGCACCACTGCTCTTGCTCCATGCAACAGATTTTTAATAGCGATAATTGATAAAAATAAATTCTCAATTCACTCAACTTTTCGAAAAAGTCCCCCGCCAAAAAAAATTTCCCATACATTCGAAAAATTCACGTTGGCGAATAATTTAATCCGGAGGCTTAATTTTTCACACCGCTCTCACCGCCGCTCCCTTCATCTCCGGGCCCCCAAAATGAAAGGGCCTAATCCCATGAAACCTACGAGGAGTATACTTCGATTGATTTTCAAATCAAATATCACAACATGTCAGGCGCACGTGCGCGGCACGCGCGCGGCGCGCGACGGCAGCGTGCGCGGCCGGGGCGCTGCACTTAACCAGATATCGGCTACTGCGCAACCCTGCTCCACGGTGATGGGTGGCTTTATATTCAGGGCTGAATTTTTTTATGATTATAACAAAAAGAAGTACAAAATAAGACACTTTTATTAACTACATTTTGTGCAATTTTTGATCATTCCGGTATATTAATCAACTAGCTGTTCGTACCCGACGTTGCACGGGTTAATGTTTAAGTTTAAAATAAATTTGTGAAGGAGAACGAAGTTTCGATTCGAACGGTATAGATTTGCATCGAAAACATATAAAGCGGAGAGGAAAGGGTAAAAGAATAGGGGGGAAATGTCACCAATGTTAACCACCGGGTCCTAAAGAATAAGTTTACAAAATTTGAGTCCGATTGGTCAAACGGTACAGATTTCCATTGAAAATATGTCAGGGGGAGGGAAAGGGGTATGAGAATAGGGGGGAAATTTATTTATTTATTTATTTATTTATTTATTTATTTGTTTATTTATTTATTTATTTATTTATTTATTTATTTATATTTATTTATATTTATTTATTTATTTATTTATTTATTTATTTATTTATTTATTTATTTATTTATTTATTTACTTATTTAACGCCCTTATGGGCTTTTACAATATACAGAATAATTTTTTTTTTAAATAACATAAGACAGTTTAAATTAAAATACAGTTAAAAGTTACAATAATAATAGTTAAAAGTTAATAATAATAATAATAATACAGAAAAACATAAAAACATAAGATAAAATAATAATAAAGTTAAAGGTAGAAATAATAATAGTTAAAGGTAAAATAGAAAGATATATTGTCCATTTCCATTTTGTTGGGATGTAAACAATTGTATCAGCTTTGTCCTATAAACAGTTATACTATCAGCAAAAATGTCAGCCGCCTCTGCATGCTCATTCCCTAATGAGTGTAATCTGGGAATTACAGAGTTTGCTAATGCATTAGTTCTGACACTTTCACTATAATAGAACAATGCCCTGTGTCTTGATGACCTCGATGGAGCATATAAGTCGATCAGACTAATAATCTGAGGGCAATCAATCAAACTATTTACGATCCTATAAAGAAATATTAGGTCTGTTACAGTACGTCTCACAGACAAGTTTAAAAGTTGTAAATAACTAAGGAGATATTCATAATGAATGAATATTCATAAATGTTGCCTTTTTTACCCGCCGGGTGCTAAAGCATAAGTATACAAAAATTCAATCGAATCGGACAAACGGTGTGGATTTGTATAAAGAACAGACAGACAGACAGACATTGAGTTTTATAGGTATAGATTTAATCAGCTGGTGCTCACAGTACGACCAAATTACAATCAACCACCAGAATCAAGAGATCCTAGACCTTCTAATATTTATTTATGTTTGGATGATTTATATTGTTCCATTTTCGTGAGAACTCACCCCAATGGCACTTTACACATAAACATTATTTTACAAAACAACTTATTAAGTAACTTATCAAACGTAATAATTTCGTTGTCTATCCGTCGCCGTCGGTCGGAGATGAGGCTTGAACCCCGAGCCAGCAAACCCGAAAGCGGCAATGTTAGCGATGTTGCTATCGCCGACCCCGCATTACCCGTCAAAAATACAGTACATATAGGACTAGCAAAAGCGCAAACCATTTCGTGTTCCGCCCAATCGCGAGGGTTTAGAATATTACATTAATTTAACTGCTGGCAGGGGAAATACAAAAAAATGTTAAAATATTTTTATAAAAGTCGTTATTACTATTTGATGGGTGTCGGCTATATTATCATCATTTTTGAGGGGTTACACCTAGTGAACTATTATTTATACACTTGATGACATTAAAAAAGGGATTTGACTTGAAATGGGAATGCCATTTCTTTGGTTATTTTAAATGATTAAAAATCTTTGTTTAGTAGTGATAAGCTAAAGCATTACTGTGATTATGAGTGCGTGATTGCAATTCGAATTAAGAATCGTCATTACCAGTCATTATTACAATGGAACACAAATCTCAAAGAATTTGTGGCAACCCTGACTCAAAATAGATATAAAAACTGATAATGAGTAGACCATTATCGATACAATTCGGATCTTTTAGGAGATTGCTTTTCGCCGTGCTTGCATATTAACATGAGATATTTTTTTTGTATTGTTTACTATTAATAACTTTGACTTTTTATAATAAACAAAAATTCCCCGCCAATAATGATGTAAAATATTTTTAAAAAAAAATATTTTTTTTAAAACACCTAAATACATTATCAAAACAATTTACTTAAGCGCGATAAACGCACAATTTTATGTGATAAAATTGACAAAAATATTTATTTTTTTAATTTTGGTAAGAAATATCCTTGGTATATAGAATATAGTGTCAAGATGAAAATACAAAAAGTTATTTGAGTTGTTGATAAAGTGACCACAATAGAATTTCTACGCCTTGTTATATTCCCAGAGCCTGACTAGAAGATGTTGGGCTGGACGTTATTTATTTTTTCAAGTCAGGTATAGCCGCGCATAAAAGCTTAATTTCACATTAATTTATTCAAGCTTAATTTATTTCAACAATATTTTATATGAAAGTACCTATGTTCTATATTATGAACGCAGTTATTGGATTTTGTCCCCAAAGGGATGATTAATTAATTAGAATAAATTGAAGATGTTTCACAGAGACGAAGCTATTTATATATGAAAAACGTGGATGGAAGTCTCCTATACGATAGCTCAAGGCTTATAACCTGTATGAGCTAGCTTAAGTGATCACTCTCCTATACAATGCAATGTTCACCAATTCTATCGTAAGAACCATACATTATCAAACATTATCCAAACATTATCAAACACATATATACAGGGTGTACCTACCAGAGCTAGCAGCAGAAACTTGGCAGGTAGATTCCTGACTTATTATGAGTCTAAAATGTTCAAGCAACCATGGCCTAATGTCAATAGTTATGGAGATATGCAATATCAAAGTTTGCATTTTTTTTCAATAATTCTTACTTATTTTTTGCACTACTAACTATCATTACAGTAACTTATGTCGATTATGAAAAATTTATGTGCTTTAATGCAAGTCGAATAAAATGATAAAAACCTTGCAAAAATTGAAAAAAGTTATTTTTTACAAGGTTTTTATCATTTTATATAAGTTATATTGAAAAAAATGAATTTTTCATAATCGATTAGGTCATGGTTGCTTGAACATTTTAGACTCAATACATAATCAGGAATCTACCGGCCAAGTTTCTGCTGCTAGCTCTGATACACACACACACACACAAACACACACACACATATATATATATATATATATATATATATGTGTGTGTGTATTTGGAATCTATATAAAAGTACTAGACGGTTAATGAGAAGAAAAAAAACAACAGTTTTTCTAGCATAGACCACTGAAAAAAATGAAAGATTCCTTGATTTTGAACACATGTATAGAACTTTTAAAAATTTGATTAAATTTTTCGGATTTTATTGTTCTAAGTAGGTATGTATTTTTTATATATTTATCCTATCCATAACATATTCAATCGTAACTCTGTTCATTCAGCATATTTTGGGTATCTCTAATACTTCAAGTCGCATTATCATGCTTCCATTCCATAAAATAATATTAAGAAATCGTAGCGTTTGAATTTACATAGAGATCATTATTGCAGAACATCTTTTTGTACTCAATGCGTCATTTGATTTCAACCTGCCATGTTATATTACAATTATCTCATTTTCTGTTATTACGGTATTTTAAAATTATTTATATAAAATATAATTAAATTTTATTTATGTACAATTATATGATTCATTTGATATGTCAATAGTGTGATTGATTTTTAAATTGCCACCTTCTTCGTGCCGCTCCTAGTTGACCAAAATAGTTTAAATTTAAAAAAAGAACTAAAATATTCAAAATATAAATTTAACGAAAATTTGAAAAAAAAAAAATTAAAAAAACTCCGCATCGTCAATTTCGCAACATTGCATCCATAAGGCTCGAGCAATTAATTTTTCATACATCATGAACGCCTAATCCCGCGTCGCAATAGATTACGCTGCAGGGGCGCCCACCCCGAGGGCGCACGTGCCGGGCATATTTAAAACACGAGACCGATGTTGGTCAAATAAGGGCGCACGCAGCCCCGCCCACACGGTTCTCTACCCCTGCCTCTCTGGCTAATACTCTTATTATATTCGATTAATTTGGATTTATTTAATAAATAATATTTATAAAATATAGAGGTATCATTTCCAGCGGCGACATCTATTATATATATTTTTTTATTTTTTTATTTCAAAAAAATCCTTGTTAAACAATAAAATATAAGATAAATTACACTTTTTTTTTGTTAAATTTGTGGATTATGCCACTCTACTAGGCTACGCCTGTCCCAGAGTGGCGTTATAGAACACAACTATAATAATTTTTTGAATTTGTCAGTAATATTTATTTTCATAAGGTAGTAATTATGTATCTACAAAGTATCAAGTGCAATGTTAGTGAAAGTTGAGTGAGTTATAAGTCCAAGTGTAAATATGTGTAGAATAATTGTTTAGTGTAAAAAGGGTTAAAGTTTTGTTTAAGATTATTTTTTTATTTTCCTTAATTAATTTATATATCTAAATATTATTTCATCGAAATTACAAATTTTCAACCATTTTTTTTGACGGCTATAGCATATTTGTTTCAAATATTTGAAACAAAGCAGATAAATAATATATAGTTGTATGCACCTTTCAAAAGTTTGATAATGGGTGGATGTTCTTAGGGTGAAATCGTTAATATTGCACTGTGTAAAATTATCATATAAATCACTTAAGCCAGCTGGTACAGGTCATTAGCCATGTAATCACCGTATAAAGACTATAACTAGACACATGAATTTATATCTCATTGTATAACTATTTTGTAAACTATGCCTGTTTTAACACAGATTTTTCTAATGAGACAGGCATAGTACAACCCAAATTGTAAAATAAATGTGATTAAGAAATAAATAAATATAATAAATATATAAAACATACATGTTTCCCATATAAATAGCTTCGTCTCTGTGAGAGAAACTCGCCTCTGTGAGACATGTTTCCCATATAGATAACTTTGCCTTTGTGAGACCTATAATTTATCTTAATAAATCAAGATGCGTTTGCTGCTATGAAAATATATTTTCGAACACAAATTTGTCATTTATGGGACTCCCACTCAATTTCTTGACATTACTTAATTTTATTAAAATAACCTTACCTTACCCAGCCACTTAATTTTATGTTACAAGCAATAGAAAGACAATTTTTTTATATCACTAAGGCATTAAACAATAACATTGTTACTGTCGTGTGCAGGTATGTATATTAAAATATTCATACAAAATTTATTTTTCAAAATTAAATTTATATATTTTTTCAATAGCTTAACTTTGTGCTGCACTCGAGTTTAGTTATGCTTTTGTCACTTTTATAGTTTCGAAAGGTGCGGTCCCTCTTATTATTATGTAATAAGTGGCACCACAAAGTAAGTTAATATAAATTTTATACATTTTATGCCATTCTATTTTTGGAGATTAATCGTCCATAAATAGATTAAATTCAAGTATATGTGAAACAAATAATTATAAGTAGTCAACCATTGTAGTCCAAAGGTCATGACACATTACACCGGAGGTTTCCGGTTCGATTCCCGGTCCAAGCTTGTATTTGGTATGATGTATTTGGTTACAGTAATTGAATCTCATAGCATACCTTAGCATTAAAAAAATGTCCAGAGATGAATAACACAAGAAAAAATTGCTTAAGCGATACATTTTCAGTTGAATGTACATTTTTAGAATTATTGTATTCATTTTAATTTTGAACACCAAAGGTGCCCTCAACAGCAAACAATGAACAAAACCCACCATTTTGTATTATAAGAAGTGAAACTGCTATGGAATTATTTTACAGTCTATTTATTTTCATGTGTTCATATTTTCCTTTTATAATTTGTCTATCGGGAGCACAGCTTTACGAAGAGACTGACCGCTATCTTATTCTGCGCTTTTAACGGCGCGGAACAGAATCACCCGCAGACAACACACCAGTTGGGAATAACACCGTATCACTTTCTGCCCCCCTGAGATATGAGAAAAATTCTGAAAATACGATTCGCATACATTCATTGTAGGCGCAAATAATTTTATCAAGTTCATTTTCATAAGAAGTTGTTAATAATTTTTTCGTTTATTTTAAACGCATTTAATAATCAATGTGTCTTATTTTTTTTCTGGATGCGTTCAAAAATTATTCAACAGCTCAAAAATTTACTGGTCCCTATAGGCCAAGATTAAAATGATACAAGCCCATTCAGTGTAACGTTCTTCAGAAATATGATGGTTTATTTTGAATGGTGTAAAGTATTTAAATCAAAATTGTTAAAAGTATAAAATCAACCTAATAAAAACAAAAAATTTAATTACTAAAAATTATTTTACTACATTCTTTTTATATTTACGTGGATTACGTGTCGCATCAATAATCTTATTATTTTCAAACTGAGGTAAACGTCCGTGCTATGAAAATTAGAACTAACTTGGTGGTCCGGAATGAGGCTCAAACATTTCTGAACACAAAATCAACAGAATAGAGGAGTTTGATAAGGCCAAAATAAAAGATGGAGCAACAATGTCTTTAACGACGTACTTGACTTAGAAATCTATTAAAAATCCAAGAAAAATGACTTGTAATTAGTTAGCTAAGGAGTAAAATTCTTAAGGAAACCAAGATACACCGGGGATATAAAAGCCAATGGTGATGATGCTGCATTAAAAATTTGATTATAAAACCTCTTACAAATGTTGGTCAATAGTATGAACATCAATTTGCTAATCATTTCAACACGTAGTATTGAAATATCAAATAAAATGTCACAGAAAAAGTCTGAAGATATAAAAACAGTTAAAAATAATAAATAATTTTGAAAGTATGGAAATTAAAAGAAATCTTAACAATGTTACCTTCATTATTTCTTCTCCTCTTTTCCCGTTACAACCACCTATACTAGTAACTTCGGCTCATTCTTTCAGTACCTAATCATTATTTATATTTTAACTTAATTATTAATATTTGAACAGAATCAATGTAAAAATTATTTATTTAAAAAGTTGTCATTATGATACTTCACCTGCCGTTGATAGATTATGTTTCTCTTGAAACTAAAGTAGTGAAAAAAAAAATTACTAAACTCAGGTAGAGATAACAAATTTAATATTATTTAATATCTATAATTATCTATCATCATGAATCTCTAAAATGTAATCCATCAATTATACAGATAAACTTTGTTGAGTGATTTATTAAAAAATACAAAGGTATAACATATATATAACATGTTTGTCTTCTTTCCATCATCAGATGTTAACCGAGATCAAACTTCTCTGAAACTAGAGTAATGACAAGTATAATAACTCAACCGTAGAGTACAAAGAATATCTGAGTGAAAAAATAATAGGTACTTAGATATTAACGAAAACTTGCGCAAACAGTTACCTTACCCTGCTTTAATAAACTGATTATTTTATAGTAAATGAAATTTGGAATATTCATGACGAAATTTCCATGTCAATCTCAGTCTGCAGTTAATAGTTTTAAAATGTCAACGTGCGCATTGATTTAATACCGCCACCCTCCGAAAACATCCCCCCAATTTGGGAATACGGGGCACCCCCCGCGACACGCGGCCGCTTTAATTTGCGGGCGCAGCTCACATCACCGCAACATTTCGCTTTTAATTTCATCATCAGAACCTTTGGATAGGTACTCCAGCGGCCCCAGCGAGGGCTGGGACAGTACTTCAACCGCATGTGCAGTGAAGAGGTTAGAAATTCCAATTTTTAATAAAAGGAACTGCAATTGAAGGCTTGGTTGAAATTCATATCTCTGATTTTCATATAATGATCTTCGGAAAATCCTATTTGAAACAGGAATTTAACTCGCTATGATTTCTATGATAAACACTTTTTTAACAATATTTTACGCAACTCTCGAGAGTAATAATTTTATTATATATTTCTCTTTTAAGTAGGTAGTTAGTATTAATCAAGTCGCTAAAATGCATATTCTCCTGTTAAGTACATAGCATTTTGGAATGCGCGTCACCTATTTGATATCCGCATTATTATTATATTTATTTTTTTTATTTTTTTTTATTTATATATATTTTTTTTCGATTCACAGGCTATAAAATAACCTGTAAACGAAAAATAAAATAAATATTAATATTTCAGTATGTAATATATTGATGTTTCGGTAAATATAACTACAGGTTTTCCCAAAAGTTAGCGATATACCTTGGAGGATTGATGATAGCTGAGGTTGATATTGAGTGTCGATTTTCACGAAATTCAAAAAAAGTCAATATTTCGATTTTTACAGGTCATATTTTTTTGTTTGTTTTTAAATTCATATTTTGATAGTCTGCTAACTCATGAGCTAGCTTTTCAGTCCTTCGAGGAATGTCAAGGAGTTTTGCAACACTCTGTCTAAATAAAATATTTTAAGATACGTTTTAAAGAACTTGAAAGCACTTACGTCAGTTTAAAATTCAAGACAGAAAATCGAATAAACACACACGCATTTTTTAATTTACTGGTATGGGCCGTAAGCGGGATAAAAACTAAAAAAATTTAAAATAACAAATTACTATTTTATTTATTAATAAGCTTATTATTTTAAGCAATTCGAACATTTGAAATTTTGCTGGTGCGGATGATATTAGAAATATTAGGTATACAAATAAATACATGACGAGAAAAAACATTTGTCAAACAAATTGACCACAGAAAAACCAATACACACCATTTAAAAAATAACGCACATTCAAAGTCATTAAATGAATATTATTGAAAAAAAATTGATAAAAACAAATGAAGACAAACGTAATCGCGGTCTTTTGTTTCAAAAATGGAATTTAATTAACAGACTTCTTCATTATTTATTATTCAGCCATTGTTACTGAGGAAAAACAAATCTGACGATTCAATTATTGTTAAAAATTCGATGCCGAATTTTGATTTATTTCTCGTTAATTGTACCAAAAAATACACCCACATAAAAATGTTGCTGGCAAGGTAAAACCGTTTTCTGATTTCCTGAGCTAATTTCGCAATAATATTGATAAAATTAAATTAACGCATATATTTTCTCGATGCGGTCTTTGTTCATAATTCTGATGGTCTATCAGTCATTATTATGGTTTGGGAGAGGGTGGAACCGCGTCTAATCGGGAAGAGAAGAGAGCAGCTGATGGTGGAGACTGATGAGAGGAACATGATGGGGTCCTTGCCCCCTGGTTCATGATGAAGCAAGGGCGCTAACGGTTCGCACCAGTCCCATTATTAATTATAAATTATATAAGTAATTTAATTAATAAATAATTTAAAATAAAAAAACATAATAAGTAAAAACGTGCGGCTACAATCAACTTTTTTTTGGAAATTCATTGCAAAAAGTCTTAAAAAACGATAAAAAATGATAGTTGTAATGTATTTTCATTTGTTGGTAAGACAATTAGATAAATAAGATTGTCATCGAGAAGGAAAAATATTTTATTTATGCATACTAAAGTGTTAGATATTATTTTTATATTACCATTTCAAATTTTTGTAAATATTTTCCTGGTTGTTAATTTTCGGTAGCTTCTTCATTTGACAACTATTTCAACTGGCTTGTATGTTTTTGGCAAGAAAATCATAGTACAATAAATTGTGTAGATATAAATAAATAAAATCACTGTTTTAGCGGAAAAAATGATTATATCATTTTTCCCGCCTTTTTTTCTTTATTCTTCACAAAATATCGCAATTTTGTTTCTCTTACTTTTACATTTCATCATTTTTTTTTAAATCTTCTAGTCTCTTTTTGTTTTTATTTTCGTAATGTTTGTAGGTTCTTACATCTTTATAATATTAATATTATTTTTTACTCCCTTTCTTTTAACTCGTAGCGTCTGCTTGCTTGCTTGTCTGTCGAAAAAACTTTGGATCGAATTTTAACCCTTTTTCCGCAATTCAATCGAGCTGAAACTTTGCAGACAGACTCGTGGCGGCGATAAAAATGATCCAACAAATTTTCGTTTAAAAAAAATAATAATTGTAGTATAATTTTGAAGTTTTCGAATTTTTTTATCCCTTTCGTAGCGTCGCCGACTCGATCCCAACGCGTAGGTTAAGCGCCAAACCTGTTTCCACTAGGAAATGAGAAAGGGAGTATAATAAAAACTTGGTTTTTATGGGTTTTTTCTGCTTTATATTGTCATCATGAAGACCTAGAAAAACATGGATAATGTGGAGAAAAATACAAAATAATTGGTGTCCAGGATTGCACGATTGCCTGTGGAGATTATTGGCGATAATATTTATTTGAGATAGTAAAGATCTTCAATGCATCGTAATCAAGCCACATCAGCCAATAAGAAATATATTAATTGACATAGATTTCTATTTTTGACTGAATATTTATAATTTAATTAAATGCGATATTTAATTCAAGATATTTTATTTAAAAGAAAAAATATTTAAAATGTACTGATTTCTAGATTTTATGTATCTTTTTCTTCCAAAATCATTTCCTATAAATTTATAGGCTGTATATCTCTAATTCATGTATCAAATTCAGCATATTATAAGTTATTAGCTGTGCCCGCGCGGCTTCGCACGCATAGATTTCTAGTACACTGTTTGGATCGTCATAGAACTTTCGCGAACCTTCTAGAACATTTTCCTTTCAGAACTTTCAAGAAATTTATCGAATTTACAGGAACCTTCTAGATACACCGACACATTCCGTCACTCAGTTGAACCTTATAGAACTTTCGGGAATTTTCTAGAACCTTCTCCTTCTAAAACTTTCTAGAGCAGGTTTTTCCGGAACCTTCTAGACTCACTGACACAGTCGGCGCGCCTATTTTGAAACAATCTAAAGCATTTGCGGCCTTCCCATAACAAAAAAATGTGATAGAAAGCACATTTTCGTCACCCACTCCCACCCACGCTCAGCCACCCCCACCAAACTCGCACATTTTTAATGTGACACCAAGGGCTATCTACCACCATAACTACCCGTGGGTAGTTGTAGCTGGTTGTGGAGAAAATTTGGCGGGTAGGGAAACACGGGCTTCTTTGTACATATTTTGATTCTCGATGACAGCATTAATTTTTTTTTGATATTGCTACCTTTGATTGTATATCCCACATATTGTAAAAAATGCAAATTATTTAAGAGATTAACTTTTCCGTATACCATGAACAATGGCCAATCACTGAGTAAAGCGAAATCTGCAAGTGAACGAAGGGCAAGAGCGATCATTGATAGCGGTTCTTTAGAGATAAAAGCGATCAATCAAAGTGGCCTTGCACCTACAACACATTGCAGCGCACTGTTTTCGTTGGAATCGCGAGCCGACTGTTTTTTGGAGAGATCGATGTCGAGCGATTCGCCACGGAGCGCGGCGAGTTAGGGGTGGAGTTTTATTTATAAGTTAGTGAGTGCCTTTCCTGATACTCGGATGCAGGATTAAAATATAAAATAACACACAATGTCGTCACGGCGTGTTACAGCCCCCGCCCTCCAGCGCCGAGGACGGGGTTGACACTGCTTTCTGATTCTGGGGGACAGTTGGAATCCTGACAATAAAACCAGCAAACTATTTTTTTTAATAATTATTATTTATCTATTTATCTTTTATTTTTTATTTTTTTAATGACCTATAGGGCTTTTACAATAGATAGGTAAGTGTACATAATCAGAATATATAGATAGTTTAAAGAGAAAAAAACAATAACATGTAAACATAATAATGACATAAAGAGAAAAGAAAATACTTAAAATATAGATACAAATATAGATACAAGATAAATATAATATAAAGTAAAAAGCAAGTATGTATATAAAAAGCAGAAGCGTAGGAAAAAATAATATAATAGAAATTTAAAAACAAAAAAAGTATTAATTAATGTAGATAGAAAAGATATAGCACAAGCATTGAAAGTAATATTATAATAAAAAATATACATACAAATACAAATCAATTATTTAAGTCCAATTCGACAAATACTAGTAATCTTTCAATATATTCTTTCTATTCATTGTATCCTGATGAAGTGACCATTGGCCCCGAAAAATGGTGATATTTTCAACAAGTAAGTTGTGAAAATAAAGTTTATTCTTATTATTTGTAATGTTTCAGACATTGTTTATAGCGATAACGATAGATATTCAATTAGCCGAAAATTCTATTACATTCATTCTAAGTACCTGAATGAATAGAAGCTTCTAACCGCCTAAAAAGTGCTGAAATGTAGAGGGGAGACGAAGGAGAGGAAGACCCGAGTTGAGGTGGATGTGCTGAAGGAACCCTAACACTATAGGTACAGTCACTTGAAGGAACGTGCCACTAACAGGACGAAATGGCAACGACTCCTAGTGGAGGTCAAGTCCCACCCCGAGATGTAGCGCCCAACATTATTATAATTTTTTTTTTAATTCGCCCCATTTCTTGTTGCACTGATTCGCCATCGAGAGTTCCGCACGTAGATACTCTTTAAATTTTTAAAGAGTTAAGGGTGTTATTTCGGTCGTTAGACATATTTAACCGTAAATTGGTGCGAATATTTTATACGAACCGTATTATTTCCGAGAAACGTTTCTCGACGTTTCGTTGAATGCTTATTCAACGTCATCAGGAGGACGACCTTTACCCGAGGAGGCAGAGGGAGGACTGATTACTGCATTCGAGGGCGTAAATTGAAATATACAGACATCCCAATTTCAATAGTTACAAACTATCAAGTATTTGGCGCCCTGCTCTTACGACATTGATTTAACCCTTGAGAGACATTGCAATAAAGTCCGCCGACGTAACTTATATTGCACACTGGCGACCTCTATTGTAGAAGAACAACAACCACGCAAATTGCATATAATTTACGCCCTCGAAAGCAGTAATCAGTCCGCCCTCTGCCTTTGCGGGTAAAGGTCGTCCTCCTGATGATGTTGAATAAGCATTCAACGAAACGTCGAGGATCGTTTCTCGAAAAAACATACGGTTCGTATCAAATATTCGCAACTCTTTCAATTTATTTCGCTGGTAGAATATATTACGCATTCAATCGCCGTTGGTTCGCTTTACTTGTTTTTATCTCTGACCAAACGTCAAAATAAACTAAGTCCCGAAATTTCGCAGTCCGCTTTTATAAGAAATTGTAAATTTTCGAACGTTTCGGATCATTCCAGTAATTTACAGTTTATTCTTAACGTTCAGAGTATTAACAAATCCTCGATTGTATTTTATTATTTTCATTTCTAATATTCATTTTGATGTATTTAATAGCTACTCATATATACATTCATAGTGATATGTAAAATATACATACTTGAACTTTGCTATTTTTCGCTATTTATTATTAATTATTATTAGGCTTTCAACACAAACAAAACTTTCATTATAATTATTAAAATAAAATTAAGTATTTCCATACATAAGTTACTAATCATCGACAGTTGATACTTATATATAACTAGCTGTAACCCGTCAAGAATGACGGTACTTTTAAATATCGGTCCCCAACGAATATGTTTTTACTTATTTATATTAAATAAATTATACTACAAAGAAATTATTAAGAAACAGACGCATAGACAACGAAATTATTTTAATTATGATTGGGATGGGATATTCATGTCCCAGTGAAAATGTTAATTTGTTCAAACCGTTATAGTTATCACTCTCTCTCTCTTTCTGAGATTAATGGAACCATTTATTTCTCACAACACATTCAGTAAATTATTTTGTCCAATCCGAATCTGAAATGGTGGTCGCCCTCCGCCCCCCCCCACCCGCCACAATCGGTGGCTGGAAAGAGATCATGAATATTTAGAACATTTTATGACGTGTCATACTGCGCTATTACTACTGCCTTAGTATTGAAATAAAAATAATAAACACCGTTTCCATTCTCCACGCTTTGAGAAAAGGAGCGCTTATAAAAGGGTACTTTTTAATATTGAATTTTTTGTCAGTGCTATATTAGAAAAATGCACATTTACGGTCGTTTTCGTCTTGATTGAATGAATATTTTACGCATAATCTTACGGTTATCTTTTAATTAAATAAATTTACTCATAGTTTTTGTTTCTCGTCTAGACATTTTAGGAGGCACATTGTGAAACCAGCTCCGTCATAGAGAGAATCAAGATTTTCTATTATAATAAACACTAGTATGTACTTTTTCTATTTATTCTTAGATTATTAGATTAAATAGGCCACATAAATCAAAATCTAATTAATTTAGATAAATTATAGGAATATCACAGAGGCGAAGCTATTTTGTACGGGAAACACGTGTGAAAGCCTTTATAGGGTGGCCACAGGGCTTATGAGCTGTATTAGCTGGCTTAATTGATGACTTTACATAATGCAACGTTCACTAATTTATTCTACCGTGAGAACATCCGCACATTATTTATTAAATTTTTTAAAGTTCAATATAGAGGTATCATTACCAGCAGTGTCGTCTATGTATACCATATTATGGTAATTACTAATTTTCGACCGTAGATAGCTGTAGCATAGTCGCTAAAATAAACAAAAAACATATATACAACTTTTAACGTTGCATTGTGTAAAGTGATTACTTAAGCAAGCCATTACAGGTCATGAGCCCTGTGAAAAACCTATAAATACTTCCAAACATGTTTTTCATATAAAATAGCTTCATTTCTACGAGACTTCTATAATTTATGTTAATCAATGATTATCCTTGTGTGGACAAAATGCATTAGATGAAAATATTGCCAAAATCTAATTGTTTATAATTATGTGATTGGTTTTGCTTATGTTGGGTTAGCACTATTTCTAAAGAACGATTTATAAAACCATTTCTAAAGAACAATGTAATTGATGATAAATTTGATATAAAAATTGTGGCAAAAACTTCACCGTTAACTTAAAAAGCAGGGACTATCTTTCAATTTCTTTCACCAAAAACAACTTCATTCTTATCTTATCTTATCTGCAAAATCACCAATCACAATTAAGCTTTTTCATGTTAACCAAGTATTTTTCAACGTTTAAGTTCTCATTTTTTTTCAAGTTTTTCTAAGATATACAAAAACGTCATTCAACAAAATATTCATTAAGAGATGTATTTCCTCATTTAAATGATATCCATAAGTGATTTAAATAGCTGTTATGAAGAATACTCATTTAATCAACACGACTATAAAACATTCACGATTAAAATGTAGGTGTAGTTAATAAAATATAAGTAGATACATACAAATAATAAAATCAATTTTTAAAAATATCAATCTACAAAGTTGCTCAACAAATTGGAAAAAAAAAATTAATACAAAGAACTCCAAGCACGTAAAAATCAACTACAACCATATTACATTTTGAAAACTTAAAAAAATATATACTAACATTATGTTAGTACATATATGTATGTGTATAGCAGTTCGTGTAGGTTTTGTTTTTAAAAAACAAAAAAGCTCCCTAGATAACAGTTGTTGAATTCTTTTGAAATTGGAATTTCGGACTCTAAATTATTTGTCGCCCAGAAATTCCCCCCCTCCCCGCGGCCGGCGGCGATGGCGCGTGGGGTAAAGGTGATAAAAAAACAAACCGGAGGAAAAACAAACATTTTTTGGGAGAGTAATTCATACAGCCAGCGACCCGCGGCGGCGACCGGTTCAAATGTAGCGAGAAATGGGGGGCTATGAAATATTGATGACCGCACGCCCCCCCGGCCGCCCACCGCCGCGCCACTGGAGGTGGGATGTGCGGACGTCGGGAAATATCTCCATGTACATAGTCATAACATACATGCGCCATTACATTTATTTACTTCGTATTTTTTGTACATATTTACTAAAGAAAATGTGTTTTAATTCGGTACAAGTTTACAAATCCTTTCAAGCAACAATACTGTGATTAATTAACAAAATTGAGAGTGAGAAGTGCCGACAAAAGACACACACTCATGAAAACCCTACTCCTACACTTAGAAAAATCACAAATGAGGCGGCTTGGACACGTACTAAGAATGCTAGAGGAACGAATACTAAGAAGAATTCTCCTGGCAAGCCCGGAAGGAAGACGACTGGTGGGTCGCTCCAGATTTAGCTGGGAGAGGCGACAGAAAAATGTGTGACTGCTCGACTCGTGCAGAAGCAGCCCAAGACAGGGGAACATGGAAACACCTTTTTTTACGCTACAATATGCCGAGAGGCCCAATTACAGAAGCGAAATACATCGCAAAACACCTAGGCTTGAGTAAATCGCACAGATTAAATTGTGACCTCACCGTGAATCGAACCCGGAACCCTCGGCGTGAGAAGCCAGTGTCACGCCCACTGCGCTACGAGGGCCGCCTTGTCGAGTCTTTGGACCCCCGACCCTACTAAGACAACGGAATGAAGATGATGATGATGAATTAACAAAATCTTGGGATGTAACCGCTTTTTAGTCTACCGATTTCGAGATATACCCGTCTCTTCGTCAGGATAACCACTACACAAGCATGTAAATATCACTACACACCACAACCATAGTATTATTTATTACCACACAAACACCTTATACAATATCAAACATAATAATTGCGTTGTCTGTACGTCTGTCCATCCGTAACTTCGTGTAACGTCCGTAATTTCGTTAAAAAAAACTAATTAAATGGCCGGAGTTGAGACTTGAACCCCGGGCCAGCAAACCCGAACCGACCGCTCCATGCATGATGCTACCGCCGCCTCTCCGTGGACAGTTAGGTTACATTTAGTTAATATATTATTTAAGGTGTTAGTGTGTAAATAATACTATGGCTGTGGAGTGTAGTGATATTTACATGCTATTGTAGTGGTTACCCTAAGGAAGAGACGGGTACTTTTTGATACCGGTAGATAAAAAATCTCCGTAAATAGTTTTAATATACCTATACTAACATAACTTACATTTTGTTAAAATACTTGACCACAAAGTTAATGCTTTAAAAATTTAAAAAATAATAATTTAATAATTAATTATTTACATATCTGTCTTTGTTTTAATATTGATAGATTAGTCATTAAAATTGCAGAAATTATTCATGACTATCATTAAAAATTGGATGAAAAACATACATATTGTTACCTCTACGTGAATTTAAATATAATTACGTTCTGGAATCAATTAATTCAACAGGCCAAGAGGCCCAATTACAGAAGCGAAAGACATCACAAAACACCCAAGCTTCAGCAAATCACATAGATTAATTGTAACCTCACCTCAGTGTCTTATGATATACAAGAGTCCCATAAATATAATTAAAATATAAATATTGCTAAAGCCACGCATTTTCATCACCATTCAGTATATATTATATAAATATTTATCAATAAAATAAATACATAAATAATAGTGTGATATACGGGGTGTCTCATCGCTAGTAGCAAAAACTATACAGGTGAATTCCTGCTTATATAATGAGCCGAAAATATTCGAGCAACTATTTTTATTTTATTGAAAAAAGTTGAATTATCATTACAGTAACATATCGATTATGAAAAATACATTTGATGATTAATTATTTTAATTAATTGACAAAGTAACTGGACACGAATTTAATTTTAACATTATTCTTTAATTTACACTACTACGCAATTTGTCACTTTTCTATGAAGTATCGCACATAAGTAGGTTATTCGCTTAATATTTATCTTAGTATTCCATGATTTGCCACCCTTGCCACCGCTCCGTTGCTAATATTTTACCGGTAGAAACGTCAAAACAAACTAACGTGGCCGCAACACGGGGATGCCTTATAGGAGACACGTTGGCTTTTCGAATCTTCGTGAATTTTTTTTACATTTCTAATATTTTCGAGGAGGTTCCCGTTGCTTTCGGACTGTTCCAGACGTCTCACGAATGTTATGGATAATTCCAGATAATGCTGTAGATAATTCAAGAGCATTTCATAGTGTTATTCTAATTGGAAAATACGCAATTCAACCCGGATTCTATCATCCGACTACAATAATATAAAAATATTTCTTATAATTGTATATATTATTTAATGGTAGGGCTGAGAATGTTAATGGTGCTCTAAATAAGAATCTGTCAAAGGAAGCAAGACTAACGGTACATAATGGCGTTTTAGTGCCAACCCTGGCGTATGGAAGCGAAGCCTGGAATTGGCAAAAGAGGAATGAAAGTAGACTGAATGCGGTAGAAATGCGGTCACTAAGACGCTTGTGTGGAAAATCTTTGGTCGATAGAGTGAGGAATTAACAAATTAGACGTGAATGCAATGCTGGCTGTAGTGTGGTAGATAGAAAAAAGAAAGAGTGCTGAGATGGTTTGGTCATGTGGAACGTATGAACGAGGAAAGGATGGTTAAGAAAATATACGAGGCGAGCGTTGAAGGCAACAGGAATAGAGGGCGTCCGCGAAAGACCTGGCACGATCAGATACTACAAGTATTTGAGGATGGCCCCATTAAAAGCCGCAACAACTTATATGAGAAGATGTATGTATGTGGCCGAAGCAAAAGTGGTGTGCCAGAATAGAAGATTGTGGCGTTCTCTGGTGGCTCTCTGCCTACCCCTGCCCGGAAACGGCGTGATGGTTAGTTGGTTAGTTTTTTTTATTTAATTTCCAAATGTTTGCGTGTTTTTGGGGACAAGTTGACACCAAGCACTCGGTATTATTACTTCCTTTCTTTTAACTCGTGGCGTCTGCTTGCTTGCCGGCTTGCCGGGTGAAAAAACTTTGGATCAATTTTTCACCCTTTTCCCGTGATCCAATCGAGTTGAAACTCGGCAAGTAGACTCGCGACGACGATCAAGAAGATTTATCAAATTTTCGTTAAAAAAATAATAATTGTAGTATAATTTCGAATTTTTAGAAATTTTATTGGTTTTTTCAAATTGGAATCATTATAAAAGTTTGATTACTAGCATAGCGGCCCGATAACGTCGCGGAATATTTTATAAATTTGAATTACTCCGTCGGTATTCATAACAGGTGTCGAACGTCGAAAATCTAAATTGATTGACAAATATTTTTAGAATTTAATCTTCAAAGCATGAAGTGTCTTATCAAAGCTGACATTTTAGAAATATATTAAATTACTGTAAGTTTAGTGTTATGTCACATGTTTTGATTCGTCTTTAATTGTTGTTATATTTTACAAAGAAAGGGATTATAATAAAAACTCTTTATTTTCTCTTTTAGACATGTCATTTCCGATCAGCCTCGGATAATTTATCAGTTCTTTATCAAACAAAATGAACTGCATAGCATACGTATTACATCTAGGAACAACAAAACAGGGAACGAACAAAATAAGAAATACCCAAGCAATATCCCGTCTCCCTTTGCTCGGGCGATACCAGCGTCCACCCTCTACCCTCTGCGCCGGGGTGGGTAAATGTTTGTCTTACTCGCGAGGAATATTAAAGCCAGCCCAGGGCCAACAATGCCCGCCGTCCCGAGATTGAAATATCGCTATTCCGGCCCCGCCACTCGGTCAGCCGGACGCTGGGCGCTGGATGCTGGATGCTGGATTACAGCGGGATCGTCTGGAAGAAGTGGACATAAATAACTCCCCAAGAACGGGCTCACCTGGGGAATCGAATATCCACTATTTCAGTGGAAAATAATTAAAAATGACTGCACCATGCGTTTTGTTTTCACTGTGAATTTTTTCAACAAAATCTCAGATTAGTAGATGTTAAATAAGGGGTAAAAACAAAGGCAGTAATATCAAAAAAAAATTCAAAAAGGATCACCGATGATTACTAATTTAGAATGTAATAAATTCGACATTTTATGGTAAATATAGGTGTATGGCTTTCAAAAGTATGGTTTCAAATCACTATTAAAAGCAAAAACAGAAATATCGTCGCAGTGTAAAAAGCAAAGAAAACAATATCCACCCATCAAAGTTTTTTCACGTATTAAAATGGCCGTTTCCTACTAAAGTGAGAGTTGATGTCGAAAGAGCCAATGTTTACTGTTAGGTAGCAAACACAATAATGTCAAGATTTAAAAGTTAAATATTTATTTATATGTGTATTTAAAAAGAATATTGAGGTTGTAATTGTTTTTAAAAACTAATTTCCAATAATACATAGGTTCCATAAATTCCGGAAAAACTTTCTTGAGCAGTGACAGGTTTATTATATTTATCTCAGAAACATTGCAGTGTGGTAATGCTACCTTTGCTTTTATACCCCTCAAATAATCCCTCCAGAAATACTATCGTGTACCTGCTTACCTGTTTTGTTATGTGTTTTATTTCATTTTAAAGTTCTATATCTTAAAAAAAACACTCTCTATTAGGTTATATGTTATGTAGGGCTAGAAAAACATCTATACCTATAAAACTCAATGTATGTCTGTCTGTCTGTCTGTTCTCTATACAAATCCACACCGTTTGTCCGATCCGATTCAAATTTTGTATACTTATGGCAACATTTTTTCCCCTTATTCTCTTACCCCTTACCCTCCCCCTGACATATTTTCAATGAAAATCTGTACCGTTTGACCGATCGGACACAAAATTTGGAAACCTTTTCGTTAGGACCCGGCGGGTAACAAAAGTGACATTTCTTCCCTCCCCTTTTTACTTTTACCCGCCCTCTGATATATTTTAGATGCAAATCTGTACCGTTCGACCAATCGTACTCAAAATTTGCAAAATTATTCTTTAACGTTTAACATTGGTGACATATCTCCCCTATTCTTTTACCCTTTCCCCTCCCCCTGATATATTTTCGATGCAAATCTATACCGTTCGAATCGAACCTTCGTTTACCCTCATAAATTTATTTTAAACTTAATTCTTAACCCGTGCAACGCCGGGTATAAATAAAAAAGCTAGTTGAAAATAAATAAATAAATACTCCGGCATATTCGCACAGTTGTGAAAGTTTAGCAAATAAACTGCAAGGCGAACTTCGTCGTCCGACGCGGACCGGGAAAGTTTTTGAGTATTTTTTCGATTGATAGAGTTTAACAAACAATGCGACAACTTTCGCGAGTCCCCGGTGACGTCAAACTTTCGGCCGGCAGGGGTTGTGCCACAATCAACATAATACGTCATTTATTGTTCTCTAGGCTTTCATGATTCTAAGTTTTTCACGGCCGTTTGACGTTGTGTAATGTTATAACCGAGGATGACGCGTATTTAGAGATTAATTGGGTCTCTTCTCGTTGGTTTGCATTAAAACAAAAATCATGCCTTGACCGTTTTTATATAACATTGTAGGTACACTTCGTCAGCTTTTGGCAAATATTATATAAAATAAACGCTAGTATTACATTTTTTATTTTCATTTATTGGTTTTCTTACAGCCATATAATTAATCAATCTTAAAAAAAAACAATAATTGATGTACAGAGTTTTGGGCCAATTACAAGAAAACACATATATACAATCGATAAAAAAATAAGAAAAAATATGTACAAAAAGTGAGTTTGTGTGAGTGTGTGTATTTGTGGGTTTATTTATTTATTTATTTTGTTTTGGGAAAAATTAACAGCAAAACAATCTAAAAAATTTTCCACTGAATTTGAAAATTTACTTTACATATTGTATCTTTAATATTTCGAAGTACTTAGTTAATAAAATGTTTGGATATACCTGCAGACAAACATCTAGCGAGTTGTTTTTAATATTATGTTACTGTTCATTTAGTATTTAAATTAGTTGATTTAAGAATTAATTTTACGATATTGTAACGAGGTTAAAAAGAATCACGCACTTCTGTCAAGTGACAGTTATTTGAAGTTGGCACAATACTACCGAAGGGTTTAGAATTACCTCCAACCTTCGAGAGACGTCTGCAACTTTCCAGGAACATCTGGAAGTTACGAGAACTTGCGAGTAAATACTGGAAACATCTAAATAACAGCATTTGAAAATATAAATACGGCACACGAGAGTAAGGAATGGGTTGTTTTCCGTGCGCATTGACAGCGATAATAGAAGCAAAGTCAGTCGCGAGCTGTGGGCCAGGCTGACCAAGCGTCAGTGGTGCCAAGCAAGCAGTAATTCGACAGCGATATTCTAGAAAGTTCTTATCTACTTCTTAAATTGGATGGAATATTCTAGTGAATAGTGAATAAAGTGTTTACACGAATGTAAAGTGTCTATTTACGAGTGATAAATTTGCGAAACAGTTTAATTTAAGAAAAAGCGTTACATTTGAATAAAGTGTTAAGGCGATCGTCCAGCAGATTAAGCAAATTTCACCATTATTCTCATATCTTCTTTTGCGTTTTTATCACATTTTTGTACGGAAATATCTCATTTTAAAATTTATTCATCAGGTTAGGTATATTTTAAATACGGATATCTTATTAAAATAACACAAACTAAATTATACAACTGATTCATAAATTACCAAACCTTCGATGTTTTAAAAATGAAGAAAATTGCTTCACTGTGCGGGCCTTTTATGACTGAATGGCTCGTGAGATGAATTTTTTATTCAATAATATTACAAAGTAAACGTTTATATTAAATTTATTACAATTATCGCAAAATCTGTTAGTTTACATGAAATTTATGTTTTAAAAAACACTGTTATTCACAATCTAATTTTGTTTATCTTTTTATCTATCTTTCTGTATATTCTATTAAGCAACGTTTTCTTTCTTTTTTTCTATGATTCTATTATTTATTTGTATTGTGTACCTACTTTTAAAAGCTTTATGGCCGTGTAACACTTAAATAAATAAATAATTATTTATTCACATATATTTGTTGCAACTGTTTATATAAAAATCTGATGGGGTGCTAGGTGCAACTTAACTTTAACTGAGCAATATTCTATAGTTGCCCCAATACACCTTTAAGAGAACGTAAACGTAACGATAGTAAAAAAGTTGTCATGGTTAGTAAAATTAAATTATATATTGAGTGTTAGTTAAATGTGTATAATCCTTAAATTAGTATAATGTCTAACCGCAAAGTTAATGCTTTACATGTTAAAAATATTAATAATATTAAATTATATTTGGCCCTCACAGCCTTCAAAAAGAAAATATAAATTTGTGATCATGCGTAATCTGGAATTAAATGATATAATAAGGGCTGGAAATGAATTAAGGGAAGAAAGTAAGCGAGCGCAGTAAGTAGCACGCTAAATATTACGGTCGTTATACGTTGCATAACGAGGGCACACAACGACGTCTATTTGCGATCGGTCGTCCAAACACAATGCAAAAAATAAACTTCAAGCGCAGACATGTTGAAATGGACAGGTAAGTATTCCCAGGGTTTGAGATGTAAAAACGGGTGCAACATCGCGGAAGTAATGCAATGGCGAGTGACAGAAGGGTTGAACATTTCACAAATGGCCGGCTCGCGGGCGGAGCCATTATTCCGTATTCCGCTACTTCCGTTTCGGAAAATAATTATCATTCAACGTACAAAACTGAAAAGCGAAAATGACAAATTATCATTGATTGTTTCACTCGAATTTGTAAAGAAATGTGCTAATGTAAATGCTTTACGGCGGATCGATACCTGTGTGTGTTGAAGACGCTTGTTGCGTAGAGTTCTTTTCATTGAAGAAAGATAATCGAATTGGTATTTGTACGCCGTACGTATTTATTTTTATTTATTTTATTTATTTATTTATCTTCATCTTGTTACATGACAGGAGATGGAGCCGCTCATCTCACTAGGGAGAACCTGTGCCGAGATGAGCAGCTGAACAATATAGTTAGAACAAAAAATAATAAAGATATACAACAAAATACTATATAACTATAAAATTAATTAATTAATTAATTGAGTATATAAATATAAAATGTGGATAATAAGAACAGAATATACTGTAAAATACAAAAGCAATAGTGAAAGTAGAGTAATATATATAAAAATCATATGCATGGATAGTAACAAAATGTATATATAATAGCACAGTTAAAAGTATATTTAGGTATGTACCTATATAAGAGAATTAAATGAATGTTTGTGTATATTAAATAGTGATAAGAAATGAAGTTTAATGAGCAATAAATTATGACCTGTTTTCGGCAATTGGGTATTTGTGCAAATGCAGGTGACAACAATGTCCTCTCCAATAGTGTTGTGTAAAAAGTTAAGAGTAGGGGGTCCACACTGACTATGACAGAATGGACACCAAAGACATTTGGATATCACTTCCATCAGTCTGCATAACTCCCTTAACCATTTTTTTAAAAAGTGACAGAGTGTTTGCACTCCTAATATTTTCGGGAAGAGCATTGAGCATATGAGGCACATTTTTTCCTTGTGCTGGTGTTTATACCCGTAAACACCAACAATGTACGTCGTATGCACGGCTTACACATACTAATTCGATTGTCTTTCTTAAATGGACAGACCTATACCTATAAACATAAATAAATAGCGAGACGCACAAATCGACTGCCCCAACGAACGAGGCAGTAACTCAATATTTTAGGTATTTGAGTTAGTACCATTTTTAGGTTTAGGCCATGATTGCCTACCTACAGCAAAGACAGCAATATCTCAAATGCAATATTTAACAGATAAAAATAAGAATTTTACAAAACTAGTAAACCAGTTAACCATTTTTCTTCCATGTAATAACGAAGTAGGTAGGAATGTAAATTATAATAAAATATCTCAAGTACTAGTAAGATCGTCTTAAATATTACCTACACACATAAAAAAAATTTTGAGAAGATTAAAAAAAGAATTAGAAATCCGGTTCGAAACTTAAAAGTGTCCCCCTGAAAAATCGATTTATTTGAGTTACTGCCTCGTTCGTTGGGGCAGTCGAAATATCTCCATAGCAAGAACTAGAAATCCAGAAGAGACTCTCAACTACTTGTATGAGACGAATCCACCATTTTTTGGACATTTTTGGATAGCTAGATATCGAAGAGAAATACACTCCACTTTTTGGGCTGACCAAAAGGTACAGCCACTTCTCTGGTATCAGCGATAAGATTTGCGAGAGCATTAACACGACGATTCACAGTCATGAGGGACCGACTTGGATGAAATGTTTTAAACCATTTTTACCGCCGGCACTCTTAAATCCCGAAAAAATCGACTTTTCAGGAATTTTATTGGGACTCAGGATTATATTATCAAGCGAAGAAGAAAAATATAAGTTTTTATGTAGGTACATGTGTAGACGACAGAACTATTAGGTAGGTATAGCATGATTGTCACGCAATAAATAATGTTTCTTTTCCTAACTCGGCCATGACTTACAGAAGTTTAACGCTCCTTTTTTGAAAATATGTTTGTTTATTTTATCAGCAATAAATACCTGTTGTTTTATACGCTTTCTTTGTCTGTCTGAACCTTCTCCCAAACAGACGGAAAGGATAAAAATCTTCTATAAAAATACAGCGTTTGGGTATTAAAAAACGTTTCTATCGGTGGGAAGTACGCTGCGGAACGACGGCCAGGGTGGCCAGTCGAGCGTAATAATCAGGCGGAGTACACAACTGGCGATTTTAATAATGTGCGATAGTTTGAACGGAACATTCTAGCGAGTGATAAATAAATTGTTCCCCAGGGATAGTAAAATGTTTATAGACGAGTGATAAATAACGAAATAGTGTGATTTAAAAATCAGTTTAATTATTCAAAAAATGTTATCGAAATGCTGACGCGCTATTTTATCGGTCACCGTAAGTGCCCGTAGTTTATATTTTTTGTGACGTTTGAGTTTTGAGGTTTATAGCATTCGAATTTTGGTTGTAAATTCTAGTGGATTATATTCTATAGTGGTTTATATACAGTATATATTTTCATTAAATGGATTATAGTTTATCTATAGTGGCTATACTATATTGGTTCTGTTTAATAAATTGTAAATATTTAGTATAAATATATTGTAAATAAACTATAAATATATTATTTGATATAATTATAAATTTAGAACATATATGTAACTTTAAAAATGTGAGGATGTTCTTGCGATGAAATTGGTGAACATTTCATTGTGCAAAGTGACCCTTTAAAGATTGCCATGCACGTTTCCCATATAAATTGCTTCGGCTCTGTGAGACTACTATAATTTATCTTAATTAATAATTATCCCTCTGTGGACATAATCCATTGTGATCCCAGAACATACATATAAAAATATTGTTAAAATTAATAATCACATAATCTTCGTTTTTTAAATATTTATTTATTTTAACAAATTCAAGTTGCAATATTTATTTTTGTAAATTAACAGTCTTTCAAATTAAAAATCCGGGTGTATAAATAAATAAACAAACATGGCAACGCGCCAGCGGCCTATTCATATACACTAGCGTATTTTCGTTCCAGCCTTTGCCGTCACACATATGTGAAATTCATCCCATTCCGTGGCCGAAACGATGAAATTTTACATTCCTAAGTGAGTCGTACGAAAAATTTCACGACGATATATTTTCGAGCGAACCTTTTCACAAACGGCATAAATATGAAAAATGGAAGCCATTTCCTTATTGTCTTGCATCTCTACCCCCCGTCACACCACTTAGTTCTAATGTTGTCTTACTGTTCCGCCCTCTCCCCGCCGCCCGCACTTATCCCCGGCTGGAATACATCTCGTGTGTATACATGTTTATCTGCCTCTTCTTCTATTTATTTTTTTCAATCCGTTCCTTCGCGTTACTTAATACACCCCCGGGCCTATATTAGCGGGGCGCGGGGTGGTAGGGGGCGGTAGGGGGAGCCGGGGGAGAAGGGGAAATAAAATAAAGAAAACATAACCGGAGCTATTTGCATTCGGCTAATGGCGGCAATGTCGGGAGATTGAGTTGGGAAATCAAGAAAGCAGAGGAAAGCGGGCGGAAAGAATGGCGATTGTCGGATTCGGGAGATATATATATTTTTAATGCTCGCGGTGGAAATATAGATTTCAAACGAAGATACTGACGTTATTAATATAATAATGTACCAAGGTCGCGGTCGAAAGCATTGAGAATAATTTAACTCGCACTCGCGTCGAGTCAATATTTTTATTTATGGAGAAAAATATTTTATTTTGAAAGCAAAACAATTTTATAGAATAAACTGTTAGCGATCATATGGCAATGTGGGGGAAAATCACCCTTTCTCAGAGCTTCTTTCGAATTTTTGATTCGAAATTCGAAAGAAATCAAATTAAAATTTATTCATTTGGTAACATACATATTTTAAATATATATATTTCTAAAACAACACAAGCTATCTTCTGTGTATAGTTTTCTGGGATATTCTGCCGTGTATATGTGACCTCTCTGGCCAACGTTTCGGATCCCATTGCAGGGTCCATCATCAGGGCTAATGTAGCCTTTAGCATTAACATTAGCATATACACATATACACGGCAGAATATCCCAGAAAACTATACACAGAAGATTCTGAACGGCCGTGAAAACCTAAGGACATTTTTAACACAAGCTATATTATCTTACCAATTAATCAATTACTAAACCAGTGATAGCTAAATTGCTCCATTTTGTGTTTTTATGAGCTCTGTGTAATTGTATTGACGTGTGACATGTTTTTTTTAATAATATTTCAATGTAAACATTTATCTTTAATTATTTAATTTAAATAATTTTTAAATCTTTCATGTGGTTTTCTTATAATTTATGTTTTAAAAGATTGATTTAAAAATTAAAAAAATATATATCTTTCAGAGTCACTTTTTTGATCCTTTTTACATAGTTGACAACTTTGCCTTCAATAAATTAAGGGAATTGATATTATTATTTAAAATTGATTGCAAAAAAATATCTCAGTCAAAATTTCTAATTTCATATATTTAATGAGCTCTTCTATTAAATAAATTTATTTATTTCAAAGAGAAGTTGTGAAAAAAATGTGAATTTCGCTAACATAGTCACACGATCGCCTCAAGACGTAATGGAAACAGCTTAACTTCTGAAAATATTTAAAATAAATAATAATGAATTATTAAGTTCATAATAAAATTAAACATATTACTTTTAGTATGAACTCTCATAACAATCAATGCACAGTACCTACCAGGGCGTATATTATATGTATAGCAGAGTTACAGTAATTGTATCTCTAAGCTTTTTTATGGTACCATTAGTAGGCGAACACCTCGTGCACCATTCTCTAGAATATTTTAAAGTCTAATGGCCTACATGTGCCTCTTCTTCTGTGCCTTGCAAAAGTTTCTTTTTTACTCCCTTTCTTTTAACTCGTAGTGTCTGGTTACTTGTCTGACGAAACACATGGTATCGATTTTTAACCCTTTTTTCGTGATCCAATCGAGCTGAAACTTTGCAAGCAGACTCGTGGCGACGATCAAGAAGATCTATCAAATTTTCGTTAAAAAAATTAATAATTATAGTATAATTTTGGATTTTCAGACATTTTTAACGGTTTTTCATACAACTTACTCAGTTGTATGAAGAGACTGCGACGCATCTGGTAGACACTAAACCTGATTATAGTATAATTTTGGATTTTTGGAAATTTTTTATTACTCCCTTTCGTAGCGTCGCCCGACCTAAGCCCAACGCGTAGGTTAAGCGCCAAACCAGTTTCCACTAGTAAATGAGAAAGGGAGTATAATAAAAACTTGTTTTTTATGGGTCTTTTTTTCCTATATTTGCAAAAATATTTAGCACACCAATGAAAAAAATGTTTGAAATTTAATTACGAATGATCCGACGCAAGCGAGTGATTGCTAACGAAGCTTTCATATTTAAAATGTATTTCATTTCATCAACCACAAAAGATTATACTATTTTTCAATATTCCGTTAATGATCCTAGTAGATAATCCTAATAATGCATATTGAAGTTATACAATGAATATAAATAATCACACCAACTGAAACTGTATACCGTATAACGCAACAATTAAACATCGAAAGCATTTCAAAAATCGAAACACTTAAAATCATTCACAAACTAGCAATTGGCGAAATACAAGACGAAGACATAAAATTACACAAAGTACACGAAAACACCAACACAACACTAGAATGGCCCAAAACTATCACATAACACACGCCAAAAGAAAAACAGAACAATCCCGACTAATTTGCAATGGACTAAAACTATACAATGACCTGCCACAACAGACCAAACAACTGACCACTGACAAATTCCAAACAGATGTGACAAAAATATTAAAACTCGGCCTACTATAAAAAAATGACTTTGTATCTAAATTATATTATTATATTTTCTTATATTAAATCATGTATAAATGTTACCCATAAACCTCTTAGGTTTCCATTACTTTTAAATAAAAAATTAATAAAAAAATAAAAGTGAAAAAATGATTGGTTTTTAATGACATCGCATTTTAATCGCGAGGTTGTAATTTTAGTTTTTTTTTAGTTACAGTTAGTTTTTTAATACTTAAAACAGATTAGATGAATCACTTAGAAAGGTACCTACTTACAAAAATCTATAGTAAGCAAAGAAATTTCAAAAAAATACATACTTAACACAGCGACTCGAATTAGCATTTAATAGAAAATAGTAGATATATATCGCACTAAAATAGAAGGAACTTTAACGTTAGCTTAAAATTTAACGTAGTGTAATTGGTAACTCTTAATCCCGTCAAGAGAAAATTCCGGAATCTCTATGGTTATTAAACATTTTTTCTGTGTGTCTTTCTAAACGGTTTATCCTGATTTATTTTACAAAATAAATTAAGATTAATAATAGCTCTACTTAGCAATAAAATTGAATACAAATAAAAATGTACGCGAGCAGCTTTAGCATTAGAATACAGTCGGTAGATACGTTGGTAGGTACTCGCATATTTTTTACCTATCAAAATTTGTCAATGGAATAAGTCAAGTGTAATTTATAAAGAAGTTTTATGCAGAGTAAGTATTTTTGTTAATTATTTAAATAAATTAATTATCCCTTCAAAATTGGTACTTTGTATCTACAATAGTTCTAAATAATTTTTTATCGCGAATTATTTATATAAGTTTTTAGGTAAGTATATTAAGAAAATATTTTTGAATAAAGATGCGTACACTAAATACATGTCCCATAAATATTATTACTGTTTTACTGATATGCTTACAATAATCTTAGTGCTCTCTTGGGATGAGATTCGCTTCTCTAATCAATTGATTACAGATTATCTTACCGCTAGATCGTAAAAGTACATCGCATTGATTCTGCTCAAAAAAAATATTTTTTTATACCATTTCTTGGTTTTGGAAATAATCAACCAAGATGATATATATAAATGACAAACTATCATTTAGTTACATACATAAACAATGTAGATTTATCGTGAACTCTGCTGTTGAATGACAGATAAATTAAATTTATAATTTACCTTGGATACGGCGATATTTTTTCTTGCCCATAACATAAAGCGATATTCACAAGATTTAAAGGTGTAAAATATTTTTAATTTGTTAATTGTTTGTTTTTGCAATTGTTCTATTTATATTGTGTTACTAAGAGTTTTTTTTTTATAACTAGTATTATCGACAATGTCGAGGAATTAACGATGATCCCAAAATCTCAAAATTAACAATTATCACTAAAGATGAAACAATATTATTGGTCGTTATCAAACAATCACATAAACATAAATAATCACAAAAACTAAATCTCTTACCTCTCAATCACAGTAACTCATCATCATTACAATACCAGTTAAAATTTATAATGAAGGAATATTAACATGTTGCAACATGTTTTCGCAATTGATAAGCTTTCGATTTAAGGGATGACAGACATAATGGTGTACGAAATTTTAATAATTTCAAATTACGCCTCGCCAAGTTTAATTTAAAAAATCCAAAAAGTTTCTTGAATTTCCTCCAGCATTTTTTACAACTTACAAAAACATCGCAATCTCCCCCCTTCCGCCCTCCCCTCGCCCCGTTCCCGAGGGGACGATGGGTGCAGATATAAAAAATACGCTTTAAATGGCGTCGTTAAAGAGGAGAGAAAAGAAAATAAAGTGTTTTTAAAATGAGTTAAGAAAAATAAAATCCGGATGATGATGGCTAACGGTTGTGCCAAGAAGGGGGCGAGTCCGGACGGCGGTCCAGGCGGGGAGAGGGGGGGGGGAGAAATATGTTTTTGAAAATATTTCCCGCTTTTGGCGCATTTGCTGTTTTATTATTCGCGAGGGTTGTGATCTCGGGTAATTTGATCGCTGTTAATACAATTTGCAGGAAATAAATACGCGGGGATGCCATACAGCCTGGAAAAGGCTTGTCGTATTTGCTGTTCCAAGGGCAGGAATACAAAAATGTCCATGTTTAAATATTAGCATTGTTTTGCTTAAAGTAGGTACACTCATATGTGTCTACAAGTATTATTTTGTTATATTTTTTAATAATTAAATTTTAAATAATAAAAAATATTTTTTAAAGATTGACCCTGCCAGATGCTTCTAGAGTGACATTCGAGTACAAAGTTTAGATATGTATTAAATAGATGTAGATATGGAAATGGACAATAAATTTTTCTATTTTACCTTTGACTATTATTATTTTACCTTTAACTGTATTATTATTTTATCTGTCTTATGTTTTTCTGTATTATTATTATTATTATTATTACCTTTTAACTATTATTATTGTAACATTTAACTTTATTATTATTTTAACTGTCTTATGTTATTTTAAAAAATATTATTCTGTATATTTGTAAAAGCTCATAAGGGCGTTAAAGAAATAAATAAATAAATATGTATATAGATATAGATAGATATGCTTTAAACATTTTGAACATGACATGATTACATAATACACTTTTCATAATAAAGTAATAAAAAATGATAAAATAAATTATAAATAAAATTCAGAAAAAACATAAAAACTGTCGCTAATCAAAATTTTAGAAATGAGTTCCAGATTAACACGAGTGCGCGGGTTCCAAGGTCAACACCGTGTCTCTACAAGTAGAGTCCATTCGCTTTACCAACACGTAAATTGTAAAATTGTATTCTTTTTTTAAACCAACTTCAATAACATTTATATTTATTTTTTGCGTTGTCATTTACTCAAAAAATAATGTTACGAGATTTTGTAAACGGACTGTTACTCACACTAATGCAAGTGGCTCATCTAAAGTGAATGGACTCTACCTAGATGTTATAAAACTCATTGATCGGACAGGGATGTTTATGTATATTTATGACAGTATTGGGGGGTATCTAGATTATTATTGACGATTACGTAGAGGTGAAAATTTTTCAGTCTCTTTTCATTTGTATCAAGTGAATCACTTGAATCTTGTCGATATGTCAGAGATTTTAGGAACTTTCTTTGAATTTTTCGTAATTGTCATTGTGAACATGATAATTAGATGACCCGATTTTTAATTCTAATAAACTTCTGATTAAGGATTTGTACATAGTAATTGGCACTGATATATCGGAAATTTCTTTCGTTGTTCTGAGAACAAAACAAAGTTTCGGATGCTCGTTTTCTGATACCATCTACATGGTAGTTAAATTTGAGAGAGCATTTGAAGATAATTTCCAGATCATCAATAATCGGTAAAGATTAAAAGATTAAGGTAATGGAGTTTGGATCAGTAGTCTGGAACACTCATTATTCTACATACAGTGAGCGACTTGAAAATATCCAACACAAATTTTTCAATATTTTAAATTTCCGTTCCCGTTTAGAATTCAACTCATACACAGAAAGCGAGTGTTACCATAAAATCCCTCCTCTATCATATCGAAGATGCATACAAGATCTGTGTTATCTTTATAAAATCTTGAATAACTTGGTTGACTCGCCCTATTTATTAGAGCAAATAGGTTTAAGTTGTCCTACATACTCAACGCGTTCAAATAATTTATTTTACGCAAACTTTTGTAGGACTAACTACTTAAAAAACTGCTTTGTAACTCGTTGCACCTCAAAATACAATATGTTAAATTCTTCAAATAATCTAGACATTTTTACTGACAATTTGCTTTTATTTAAAATGAAACTCCGTAATCTAATTTATGACTATTGATTTGATACTTCTTTAATTGAATCCCATTCCCTCCCTCCTCCCACCCCTCACATTTTATGTATTATCATAATTTAAATCTTTGAAATATTTATTATTTATAACATATTCTTTATCATTGTTTTTTATTTAGTTTTTTTTTTACCAGCTTCGAGGAAATTTTACTGGTCATACTCACGAATATTTTTTGATATTATATAAAAAAAAAAAAATGTACTGTATGTTTCCCAAATAAAATAAAATAAAATAATAAAATAAAGATCTGGTAGTTTGATTGATGGTGTATAAAAATGATAGGTCTATATATTTGGGAAGGATTTGAATTGCATTTGTCAATGTTAAAGTAGAGATCAAAGTGGAAGTTATGACTATTACTAGCTAAAACCTGTAAAAAACTGTACATTTACAAAATATTTCGGTCGTGTGTTAAAGCTACGAGAACAGCACCATTTAGCGTAGTGTAGCGTATATATTATCAACAAAAAAGATTTTGAAAATCACAATTTTAAACTCCCGCCATAACGCTTCTTTTCGCATGTGACGTTAGGCATAAATTTTTATGTCATCTGACGTTTAACACGTAACAGCACATTCGCGTATTTGGACATTCATTCGTTTTTTTACAAAACAAGCCAGTTTTTTAGTATAGTGCATCCGTAATGTCAGGGAAATTTTTTTTTGTAGATATTGTATGGTACCCAAATATAGAAATTCATTCCTGATAACTGAAAAATGAATTCAAAATTAAAGCATCGATTTTCGGTAAGTTATCAGATTTTACTTACGAAAATCAGTCCTCCATTTTTTTATATGTGTTCTGAGATAGTAAAATATGTCACGAATACGGTAAAATCTATATAAAAACCATGCAAACACCAGTAAAAACAAAGCGAAGAAGAACAGTGATCATATGTAATAAACAAATTACTGTGACAAACACCATAGATCATATGGTTTTTCTATAATTCTTGCTGAACAACGTCACGGCCAATCATATCGCGTTTTAATGTAAATGTATTTTTTAAGATTTTTATTATAAAAATTATGAATGAAAACATTATCCCACACCATCCATACTGAGTTACAAAATATAATTTATTTTTTTAGTCTATTTCATATATTTTCATAGATATCTGTAAAATATGAATTTAACCCTTTTTTATTATCACTTGTTTACACAACCTATTAATATATAATGAATAAAGTGATCTGATTTTTTTAAGTATAGTATTTCTGTATGAACCCTGCCTAGGACAACAATAAAGCTTATTTTTTCTGAATCGGAAAGTTTTCCATTTCCATAAAAACCACAAATAAATTAAACACCTTTTATTAAGGCGATCATGTGGCAAATTGAGCGATTTTCACAATTTTTTCTCATATTTTCTCCTGCGTTTTTTACCACATCTTCGTATGGAAATATATAATTTTGAAATTTATTCATCAGACTCCATAAATTTTAAATTCGGATATCTTGTAAAAATAATACAAAAAAATTTATTTAATCATTAAATAAATTACAGAACCTACGAGGTTTTAAAAATGTAGAAAATTGCTCCAATTTGTGGGCCTTTTATAACTGAATGGCCTCGTGAGATGTCCTTTTTTTCAATAATATTACAAAGTAAACGATTATCTTAAATTTATTAGAATTTTGCCATATCTATCAGTTTTTTAACTTAAATTTTTGTTTTAAAAAACGCTGAAACGTTTTGAACTTTGAAAAACGATCGTTCTAAAATGTCGTACCTTCATAATATTAAAAAATATTACTTTTATTTTAAATAATTAAATCCTCACCTATGTACCTATATATAGTAGAGAACCATAACGGTATTTCAATTTTCAAACTTTATACAATAGGTTTGTTTTTTTTACTATTTTGAAAAATCAATTTCAAGTGAAATTGAGAGAATAATCCAATAGAACGTATAAATTTTCCTATGTGTTACATACAAAAACACATTTTAATTTAATGTGCCTATAAGTTAATATTTTATTGAAAACCATCAGAATAATAATACATTAAACAATATTTTTATATGTATGTTCTGAGTATGTTTTCACAATTATCACTGGATTTGTCCACTGGAGGGATTATTAATTGATTAGGATAAATTATAGAAGTCTCAAAGAGACGAAGCTTTTTATATGAGAAACGTGTATGGAACTCATTTATTATAGAATTGACTTTGTGATTGAATTCTTGATTGCTTATTATTTATATTATTGTTTACTTAACTGCTTATTCTGTATACTGTATTATTAACTAAGATTTGATGTATTAGATTTTCTTTTCTTTCCTTCCAATTGTTATATAATTAGATTACACTACCTATACCTATGATTGTAAGTGGTTATTCCTCACCACACACAAGAATATAATTCTTTTTGGTGAGGTATACACACACAAAAAATATCGATTTGTAAACATTTGTAAAACATTGTAAAATCATACATAAGTATGATTGTAGAAAAAAAAAAATATATATATTTATTATTAATTAAATAAAAAAATAAAAAAAAGTGTTTTATACGATGGCCCATGACTTACAACCTACACAATCTGGCTTAAGTGATCACTCTACACAATGCGACGTTCACCAATTCCAATGTAAGAACATTCACACGTTATCAAAATTTTGACAGTTGTTGTATATATGTTCCAAATTGAAACCTTCCATATATTTGAAGGAACTATGCTGGAGACATCTATATCAGGAGCGTGCAGTGATAACAAGAAGCATGACTTTTATTTAAAAATATATTTGGAAAAAAAAATCTAAATTAATAATTAATCTCTCAGAATATTGTGAAATATTAAAACCTGAATAATATGTGTGATATATATTATTGTGGAATATAACTTGATATATCTCTTATTTCGGTTTCTTTTCAAAATATATGCTTAGAAAAAAGTCATGTTTCTTTTTCTCACTGCGCGCCCCTGATCTGTAGACTTTCTCATGGAATAGTATACGTAGATCTCGCATCTGTTAATGATATCTCTATATTTTTAAAAATACGTACAGTTCTAAGCTCTGGGCCATCGTATTAACGAATTCTATATACGTTTCTCATATAAATAGCTTCATATTTGTGAGACTTCTATATTTTATATAAATTAAATAATATATCAATGTTATTTATTATCTGAGGCAATATTTACGCGTACAATGGAGTTCTGGTACACTGAGAAGAAAGGTAAATCACGCATCTAAAAAAGGTTGACTGAAAATAATGAAATATAGTAGCACTTAACGGCACAAAAAACCTTGCTCCGAGTCATTAATAAGAAACCATTTACATACCAATCAGACAGAATATTCAGGGAATTTAATGTACTGGACGTTAGACAGCTGTTCGTTAAGTCTACCATCATCTTCTACATCAAAAACACAAACCACCTAACAGCAACCAGTAACTCGCATTCACATAATACTAGACAAGCATTACGAAACCTTGACGAAATACCAAAAACTAAGACAACACATGGACAGAAAAACTACTCATACATAGGGCCTAAAATATTTAACATATTTAAAACAGACTTCCCGGAAATCAGAATATATTCAATTAATAAAATAAAAGCTTTAGCAAACAACTGGCTTACCTCCAAAGGTAGAACAGCAACTGAAAATTTACTTACTGTAATTGCATAATAATGTCTACAAATAAAAATATATACCTATATTAATTAATTAATTAATTAAGGAAAATAAAAATAATCTTAAAAAAAACTTTAACCCTTTTTACTTAAACAATTATTCTATACACATATTTACACTTGGACTTATGACTCACTCAACTTTCACTGACATTGCACATGATACTTTGTAGATACATAATTACTAACTTATGAAAATAAATATTACTGACGAATTCAAAAAAATATTATAATTGTGTTCTGTAACGCCACTCTGGGACAGGCGTAGCCTAGGAGAGTGGCATAATCCACAAATTTAACAAAAAAAATGTGTAATTTATCTTATATTTTATTTTTAAATTATTATTAAGTACCTTTATTTGTAAACAAGGATTTTTTTTGAAAAAAATAAATAAATAAATAAACATATTAATTTTATTTATATCCTTATATCGTAACGATTTATTATTTGGAGGCAAATGTAAAAAGAAATTCCCACAACACATCGGAGTGAAATGTCAATATACTTTGATACTATTATTATTCTGGTTCTGTGCAATTTTTACAAATTATTACTAGAAAAATTTGTACGGGGACAGGCAAAGCTTGTAAGCAGATTTATGTGAAAAATATTTTTTCATTGCAAAGCAATTAGGTAATATATATACTCTGTATTTAGTAAATATTTAAATAAAGAATAATATATATTGACGCAATAGAAATTGAGGGCTAGTTGTTTGAAAAGGAGTAAAAGTTAGAAAAAATATTTTTTACGTTTCCAATCAATAAAAAAAACGACCCTAAGTCAAAGTTATGTCATGTTATGTAATTAATTATCATATTTATGGATCTGTACAGTAAAATTAATATCATTTTACATATGTGACTGGTACCTTATTTTTTACATTTTAATTCCCATGACTACATTGAATATACTAACATTGTTTTGTCGTTTATATCGAGTTTCAGTACAAGTCACATGTTACTGCTAGGTTGACACGCAAACGGATAATTACTGCTGTATCAATATGATACTAATTGACCTTTCCATGACCTACTAAGAGAATAGAAGGAGAGTGCCCAAGGATTAAGTAATTAAAAATGAAATTTATATGTCAATATAAAGAAATTTAATCTAGTATTTTATTTAAATTGTCTATCGCAAATACGAGTATAAAGTTGTTATCCATATTAATTAATAATCAATTTTATTTTTATAAGTTTTATGTAGCTGGATGACGTTTTCAATTTCATTTATACAAAACAATCTTAAGGATTTTTTAAATAAATAATTTACTCCTAACAATTCATTATTTGATTTTTCTGTAGGTAGATATATCTTTCTAATTGATTAATTAATTTAGTTTTAAAATTTCACAGAACTTCATTCTGAAAAAATTTCAAATTCACAATAAGAATGTGTTCTTGAATATAATATACGAGGGCTGTTCAACAAGTAGCGCGAATTTTGAATTTCCGCAGGTTACGTATATTCGATTCTCGATTTTTTTGTGGCTTTATGTTGATACTCATGTTTCTCACTTATGCCGATAAGTTCGGCCATTTTGAATGTTCAGTTAATTTTTGACAGCTGTTTTGCTTGCACGTGTTTTCGCTCGTCTTTAATTTTTTGCCTATTCCAAAAAATAGATCAAAAATTTGTATCAAATTTTGTGTGAAAAACAATATTAAGTACGCGGACGCATCCCGAATGTTGACTGTGGCATATGGTGAAGCTACCTTGGACTAAAGAAACGTTTATCGGTGGTACAAAATGTTCTCAGAGGGCCGAGAAGATGTGAACGACGAAGAGCGTGCCGGACGCCCGAGCACGTCAACATCAGACGAAAACATTGATGAAATTAAGAAAACAGTATTGACCAATCGTTGAATCACCGTTAGAGAAGTTGCTGAGGACCTAAACATATCGATTGGCTCGTGCCATTTGATTTTTACCAATGGTTTGGGCATGAGACGTGTTGCCGCGAAATGCGTACCAAAATTGCTCAATTTCGACCAAAAACAGCATCGCATTAACATAGCTAAGGAGCTGTTGGACTCTGTCCGCGACGACCTAAATTTGCTCCAGAGGGTCATAACTGGTGACAAATCATGGGTTTATGATTATGACGCGGAAACCAATGCTCAATCATCCCAATGGAAGCTGCCGCACGAGCCAAGACCGAAAAAGCGCGCCATATTCGGTAGAATGTGAAGTTTTGCTTACAGTTTTGTTCGATTTCAGGGGCGTGGTGCATCATAAGTTCTTGCCACAGGATAGAACGGTCAATAAGGAATATTACCTGCAAGTTATGCACAATTTGCGCGAAGAAATCCGCCGGAAACGCCCGGATTTTTGGAAGAACAAAAATTGGCTTTTGCACCATGATAACGCCCCTGCTCCACATCGTTGCTTGTGCGCAAATTTTTGGCCAAAAACAATACACTTATAATGCCGCAGTCACCGTATTCCCCAGATCTGGCCCCCTGTGACTTTTTCTTGTTCCCGAAACTGAAAGGACGACGCTACGCTACGATTGAGGAGATAAAGATGGCATCGAAGAAGGAGCTCAACAAGATCACAAAAAATGATTTTTTGAAGTGCTTCGAGGATTGGAAAAAACGTTGGCACAAGTGTATAATATCTGGTAGGGATTACTTTGAAGGGGACAACATAAGATATTCATGAATTTATAAATAATTTTTGAAAAAACACAAAATTCGCGATACTTGTTGAACAGACCATGTACGTGTGCATGTATCAAATGTGTCCAAAAATAAAAAAAATGAATTAAACGATTAATTCTGGCGTCCCCTAGCGGCAGTTACACAAGGTAATTTGTACCAACCGTACCAGAAAAAGTGGATTGCTCTAAAAATGGATAATATATGTTAATCAATTTATAAATGAGACTAACAGATAAGGTCATTTTATTCACGGAAATATACAAGGCCGCTATAGCGTAATTGGATAACGCGCCTGCCCCGAATAGGAGAAGATCCGTGGTTCGAATCCCAGTAGCAGCCAAATATTTTTTCTTGGATTTGATTTTTCTCTATGTCCTTCTAATTGATTAATTAATTTGGTTTTTAAGTAGTTCATAAACAATATTTAATGATCAAGTAGTTAAAAATTGAATTTAAAAAAGGGTACCTCAAGCTTTTGGGAGGGGTACCACCTTAAAACAACAAGATTGACCTTTTTACATACCTTCAAGATTTATTTTCTCCCGCTGAGTATCATTTATGCGTCCTTTTTATATCTTACCCCACTCGAGGTGGCCATCATGCTCCGCTCCGCAATATGCCACCAATATTCTGAACTGGAAATATCCTTTTTTGCTGCCTTATCCTTTATCTAAACAGCTTTTTGCAATAGTTGAACGCTGATGGGGTCTTAGCACCCACCCTGGAAGGGTAGCTACCCGGAGGGAGGACAGGGGTGGGGAGATGGTGGAGGGAAACGCCGGCCGTTTGGCCCGCTTTCCAAATTCAAAGCGTCATCCACGTCTAAAAAGGGACGAAAAAGACTTAAAGTAACAGCTGGCTTTGGGTAAAACGAAGACGACCAATATTTAATCAAATTTATATATTATCGTGTAGCATATTATTTTGAAAAAGTGTGAAAAAACAAAATTTAATAATCATCTCTTTAAAGTTAGTATATCAGAAGTAATCCTAAAGTAAAAACCTTTTTGCTCTAAAAATTACACAAGCTACCTTTATTATGTATATTATCCATTACATTTATAAGAATTTATTATATTTGCTAACGAGCTTTAAAATTTCGTTGTTTTATGATCCTCCACCACACCAATTGTTGACTATAAGAAATTCGCCATCACCTGTAAAACTCAGTGGGCCATAGAATAGTTTGTCAAAAAAATTCCCCCCTAGTCGTGCTGGGTTGAAACCATTTCAAAATGGTCAGCAAGCGAGGGGCGTCTGAGAAACTTGTGGATATACCAATCAGAAGCCTTTATTCTGCAGTTGATTACCACGGGCTAATAGTTGTAATGGTAATGATATGTGTTATAGTTAAATAGCATTTCTTATGGATTTAGCATTTTTCCCATGACTCCTGCTTATGTTTAACTACCAGGTGCAAAGGTATGAGTCGAGTTCCGATCTCCTTTGATGCTTGTTTCGAATTTCCCAGTACCTCCAGCATTTCACTTTACATTTTTCAATTAATTCCTATTTTCAACATTTAAAATGTCTAGTTAGACACCCACATTAAACAGCATTGATAAATTAAGAGACGTTGTAAGAAATTATGGAAGTGGGCGCAATTATTTGTAGCTTAAACTTAGATGGGTGAAGTAGATTGTATCATTCATTAAAGAACAGGATGAAAAATTAACAATTTATTAAAGTATGTCTTTATGATTTCATTATACTTTATGAGATTGAAGATCTGCAAAATCGATGTATAAGCGAGTATATGATGAATAAATATACCTACTCGCTATTTATGTATTTATTAATAATGCACGCCCTGAATTGGGTTTATAATATAATAAAACATAAAGTACCAAAGCTATCTAAGTACATGTGAATTAAATTACAAAAAATGAAAAAATATCAACGATATAAACACCATTAGTCATAAGTTGAGACATAAACTACAATAAGTAAGAAGTAGAAACAATAAGTAATTAGAAGATACAAGAGAAGAAAGATACTTAAAATGAAAAAAATTCAACAAGATACATTCCACAAAAAATAGATCAAGTACATATATAAAACAATAAAAAATGGAAGATGATTATATTTGTCTTTTGTATAAGTATAATGTAGAAGCTTTAAATATATCAACAGAGCTTATCTAGGCGATGATTACCTAGGCGGTGCTGTCAATGTACAGGCGATTTCATAATAAGTACCTACAGTTAGTAGGCTGGGTGCCTATAAAAAGTAGCTCGTTAATAGTTATTCATATATAATGCAGGTGAAAGAGTGGTCTTCATATTGATCTACCAACATTCCTATTTTTCTGGTAGATACTAAATATAGACACGGGAGACTCACAGGTAATGTACACACTTATTACTCTCACGTGGAATATCCTTGAGAAGGACATAGTGCGCAGGGGCGCACACTTGCGTAGCTCGCATCGATGAAATATTATTAAATGAATGATCATCATATATTTTTACATAACCACACACATAAACATAACACACATAAACAATATCACCAACAAATAACTCACTCACACTCAACAAGGGCACAGGTGAACTGCGACTATCTTGTACCAAAATTCACAAAAACATTTTCACAAAGATTTCACCTCTTCCAAGCACCAAAAACATTCAATACTCTTAACACTAAACTTAAAACATGTAGCCATAGTCTCGCGTATTTTTCTTCTAAAGTGAAACTCTGGCTGCATGAAAAGGGAAGGAAGCATGCTCAAAACCTATTAAAAGCCATGATATAAACTAAATTTAAAATATACTAATCCTACAAGAACATTTACTGTCATCTTTTTAAATACTTTTAATTGTTTCATTTTATTTTATTTTATTAATATCCTATTCAGATCATTTTTTTTCCTTTGTCTATAATAGAATTAATTAACACCATTATTAAATTGTAAACATTTAATTATTACTATTACTTAATTTTAATTGGCAATAAGATTGATTCACAAATGTTATATAAATAATAAATATTCTTGAACATTATACTACTGGAAGAGCACTGTCTGCTATAATACAGTAAATTACTAGTGTAGCAGGCAGGGCGTCAAATCAATTTAGTGTTTACTTGCTGCCAAGACACTCAGCAACAATGAAAAAAACCTTAATTTAATTTTGTAAACACTGTAAACATTTGTAACATTGAACATTGAATAAACATTATTTTATCACTATAACTGTAAAAATCTTACTAATAATAAAAACTCGTTTATTTTTATTATATAACATGCGTTGAGCGGCCGGTTCGGGTTTGCTCGCCCGGGGTTGAACACCCATCTCTGGCCTTTTAACATTGATACATTGAAAAAAGGAGAAAAATATTTTTAATGAATCTTTTTTAAAAAAAAATGAACAAAATATCTGGCTGTTCTCGTAGTCTGGTGGGCGTGACAAAAGTTTCTCATACCTTGGGGTTCTGGGTTCAATTTCCGGTGAGATTACAATATAAATATGCGACTATCTCAAGTCTATGTGTTTCTTCTGTCATATTCATCACTATATTCGTAGAATATTTGTCCTCGTGGCCTGTATCAAAAAAAAATGCAATCATGAGGATTGCTTATTTATAGTGTACCTACTGAATTCGAGATTATAAGGAAATATAGCCTATTTATAGGAAACACGATTTTGGAAGGAATAGATACATAAAATCTAGAACTCAGTACAGCTTAAATTAGTTATCCTCGGTGACTGCATTCAAAATATCCATATATATAAATGCTTTTATATCCCACATATTATGATTTAACTTTGGAATGTTTTGTACCTGACTTTTCAGCTTGCCGTGGATAGTTTTAAGTTCTAAGTAAAATAAATGAGGCTGGCCATTAAAGTTTTCACATATTTATTTAGTTGGTGCTAGAAACCTATTTGGAAAATATTTTTGGCACAGTTATCAAATGCCGCGAGCGAGATAGATGCTCCGAAGAGAGACGAGAATATCAGCGAAACTGCCTTGTATTCTCGACTATATTGCAGGTTTGTTTCTCATATGGATCCACGAGAAGCGATCGCAAAGTGACACTATTAACAAAAATATTAGGTATTGAGAAGGGAAAAGTGATTTCGCCTTCTTTTTGAGTATTTTTTCAACACGAACGCATTATTGTTACGAAATTCTAAAAATCCAGAAGAACGACACATAATCGAATAATAATCGGTCTGGGATAGTCTGAAAGAAACTCGTGTACATCAATACGCCAGAAGGATCTAGAACACGAATGGTTATAAATTACGTGGAAAACACGCTCGGCTTAACAGTTTTGAGTTTCAGCCACGAGAAACAACAGAGAGTCAGCGAGAAACGAGTGAAAGTCTACCAATGTGCAAAATTATCAGATGCGGTACAAACGGCATGCATCATCATTTGGAGACAAGTGGAATATTCTCGAGTGACTAGTGCAAGATTCAATGAGAATTACAGAATATTGCTCAGGTTATATTAGTGTCTAGTGAGTTTTTGTAAACAATAAACATTAATTCATTTTGAGTAATGTTTCATTTGTTTCCCACTGCCGCTATTCTTCCTATGGAAAAAATATAAAATAATGCTTAAGGAATATTTTTCATTACGAGTAAAACTCGGGAAAGATTTAAGAGACTCCACTGTAATTACCTTTTTTATCATTTCCCTGCCCCATCGAAATATATACATGATCATGAGAATATAGCTGACTTTGGAAATAGCCTTACATATCTCACAATTTAATCCTTCTGTTAGAAAACCATACATCATGCAATACCTCCTTCCTTCCGAAAACTTCCGAGATGTTTAATTAGCTCTTATAAAAAATTTGTGTTTAAATTATTCAAATGCGTCGGTAAGCGTGTGCCAACCCTGTTCAAATCACGACCAACTCCGCCCGGACTCCTGAAAGTAGAAGAGAGCGATAAAGGAGTTTAAAATTCAGACAGGGTTGTGTATCCTTTCACTGAGATAAGCCGCTTACGGCAGGGCGGATGAAAGGAGAACCATAATAAGTTCCCAGGCATAAACACATACACACACACCGGGCCGCCCTCTGCCGGTCTGAAATCATAATTTCATCAATATCTCTCATTACTCGACACTCTAGCATATGTTACTTGTTTCTACAATCCTTAAACACACTTATATATATTTGGACCTTTTAATAATAGTTCTAGTAGTTAGCAATGATTTTTATAAATTTTAATAGTTGTCAGTTTTAACATTTTAATTTTATATTTTATAGAGCCTAATCTATTTAAAGAACATGGGTTTGTAATACATAAGTAATAATAAAAATATGGTCATCTAATCTCTTACAAATGCCCAAATCAAGCATTTATAATCCTGTAACAGATGTGAATTCTTTGAATTTATAAAATTCAGTATATTTTTTTTTACGCTTCAAGAGGCCATTATTATTTATTTGAAATTTTCACGAACGACAAAATGAACCACTTAAATTATTTAAACTTTCATTTAATAAACAAAGTCACTGCATACAAACTTAACTGGAGCACTATGTCGTAATTCGCACTAAATTCACTCAAAATTATTCCACAAAATCGTACCCTTTGTTCTAACTATTATGTCATTAGCTTGATTATTATTTATGGTCAATCACACGGATTCACAGTTCGCTGACTTCTATTGCATCATCTTCTGTCATAACACAAGCGCTGACGTGAGCAACCGTGTGATAGAATCTTAGACTTCTAGAAATTTTTCGAACATAATTTTTATTTTTTATGTAATATTTTATAAAAATAAAATTGAGAAGAAAATTGAACTTTTAATAGTTTTTTGAGATACTCGTATCGTCTCTTAGACTAGACAAACAAATATTTTAATAAAATTATTTTAACTCATCACGTAAAATTTATTTAAATATTTTTTGACAATTCAATTTAAAATTCATTTTCTGTTTTTACGTGATGGGCTATATGTCTTTTGTTGCCAATATACACGAGTATAAATATATTTCAGATAAATATTTATTAAAATTCGAGACTACATCAATTAAGAATAGCATTGAATTCAAATATCACATATCGCATAAATCAAGGCTGTATTGTTTGTCTTCAAATTGTTCAGAGTTCGTTTAAATTGTAATATTTTTTGAACAGGTAGGTAATAAAGCTTTCAATATTTCTCTAATACCAACTCAAAATTGAAATTTTTTGAAATGTCATAGTCACCAGGCGTGCGATGTACATATTATTATCTTATCATCAGAAAAATAAGCTCCTTGAATCGGTTCGCGGAGTGTTGCCACAATTACACAAAAATGATTACGACAATGTTATTTTTAGGGTGTTTAAAAGGTAGCCCACGAATGCAGGAATTCGCAGTCCGGCGAGGCATTAACCTAAGCGGCCGGGCCGGCCCACGCTGGTCGCTAAGCCCTTTATTTATAGTGGTCAAAATGGCGCCCGCTAATGCGGCGGCGGCGGTAATTGCCGCCGTAATCTCCCGCCGGCCCTGTCCCGCGATAATGGCACAAAAAGCCCTTTGCCGTAAACTTCACTTTTGTTTGGCAACGGCGATTGTTTTTTTTCCGTTTGGTCGTTTGTTTCGCGGAGAGCGCTGTTGATTCTGCGCGCGTAATTATAAAATACTACACTTCGAGTGATGGCTCAGTGCCGGGCTGGCCCAACCACCCGCGTCGGGTTACCTGTGCCTGATTTTTTTTTTTTTTTAATACTCATTATTTCCTAGCGTTTTAGAAACCCACTCGTAATTTGATGTTCTCTCTACAGACTTAGTACAGAGGCATGCAAGTAAATTTAAAAAACGAGCGAGCCTTACAGTAGTCGCGTTTGATGTGTAACATTTGACATCTCACAGTTAAAAATATCAGCTGAGCAGCAACAGAAATTAAAATCAAAATTCAAAAAAGCTAATACCTTTATATTTATTAATTAGTAAATACGAGTAAAGAAAATGTATGTGCATTTATTAATTATTGAATTTTGCCAGACTAGGTAGGTACCGTATGTCTACATACGCATTTTTATTTAGAAATGTGTTTGGTCAATTAGATGTTTTTATTTATTTTCATAGATGGCGGCAGTGTGTCGCTGTACATATTGTATGAAAACCTTGAATAAATATTTAAAAATAATCGCATAAATTTAATAAAATTAGAGAATGTAAAATCATTAAGGGTAGTTATTGTTTACATTAATGTAAAAAAAATTAAGTATTTATTGGAAAGCTTCGGTAGATATAAGCCAAAATATAGAAAAATTACAACATCCACACGCTTGACACCAGACGCGCAACATATATACAAAATCAGAAGCGTTGAATGTTAGAAGTGTGCGTCTTCGCTGTGATGGAACTTGCTGGACATTGATTTTTTTATAAACGATAATTTTTTTCCATCACGCGCGCTCATTCGTCTAATGAAATGCGCGCGCTTCCCCGGCGTCTTATTTCCTGTTACGCATTTCCGTCCTTTTTCACGAAATCACTGCCACAGATTGCAGAAAAGCGAGAGGAAAGATGTTACACATCAAAAATTGCTTAATTAGCCACTCAGGTATTGCTTTACCGGCGGTCAACGTTAAACTGCTGATACTTAACGCAATTACATAAACTCGATCGATTCCATTCCGATTGTGTGCGTCACTCACTTACATGCATCGGCACTCGAAGGACCCGGATGTTAGAGGCGGGACTCCTTCGCACGTTCGAATTTGCACACACGCACCCCATAAAATCCTCTCTAATGCGACACCTATGTGAATACCATCATGAAGAGTACTTGAGCTTCTGCAAAACCCTTGGATTTTCTTTCCACCCCCCATTGGTTTTCTATGTCTCAAGGAGATTGTACAGCATTGCTCTCTCCGTGTCCGGGTATACAGAGTTATTTGAAAAACATTAATTACCTCGCAGGACTGTATTCTTGCCTTGATTACGAGTCGAAAATGTCCAAGTAACCATTACCTAATGTCAATAGTTATCGAGATATGCGACATCTAAGTTGGCATTTTTTTTTCAATATTTCTGATTTATTTTTTGTAACGGTAACTTAAATCGAATATGAAAAATTTATTCCTTTCAATACAAGTCAAATAAAATAATAAAAACCTTTGATTTCCAATTGGAATTTCTGCAGGGTTTTTAACATTTTATTTAACTTTTTTCGTAATCGATATATGTTACTGTAATGATAGATCAACTTTTTGTTAAAAATAAGTCAAAAATATTGAAAAAAAAAGATTAAATTAGGTGTCACATATCTCGATAACTATTGATATAAGTCATTTATATCAATAGTTATGGAGATTCTTTTTTTTACGAGTATGTTTACTTGAACATTTTCGACTCATAATCAAGGCAGGAATAGTTCTACGAATATATTAAAGTTTTTCAAATAACCGTGTATATTTCAGTGAAATAATTAAGTGAAAACAAAAACAACTTGGGTGAAATATCAACAGTAAAGGAGATAAACAAAGTTTGCATTTTTTCAATATTTCTGACAGCTCTTTTGTAGAACGCCAGACTATCATAACAGTAATATATATCGGATATTAAAAAATCATCTTCTTTGATACAAATCAAATAAAAGACTTAAACCTTGCAAAAAAATTTATTTGACGCATCAAAGCGAACGAATTTTTAATATAAGTTACTTCCATTAAACTCCAACGTTTCAATGAAATAAATCAGTGTCATTCGTCGTGTTATTGTTAAAATCATTTTTAAGTGCATTTTTGGTCATTATTTTAGTAACACTAGCATCAATCGATCTTCGAGGCTCTCATCCTAACACGGAATTTATGGAATCATCAATATCGTCATCCTAAAAACTCAAAAAACTCCAAAAATCTATAGAAATAGAAATTGAAAATTCTTTTATAATATGGTTTCTTTTTTACTTTTAGCTAGCTAAAAATCAGACAAAAAACAAAATTAAAAAAATGTATCTGTTCTACTGAATTTGCATACACGTTATTGTGTAACTAATAAGCCATGAAATATTTGTGTTACGTAAAAAAAATTAGAAACAATTTTTTATGCAAAAATATATAAAATATTAAACATCTAACTGGTTTATATTGCGTGGATAAAATGAAGGTGCAAAAAAACTGTGCATGTTAATGAAGTTAGCGGGATGAAGATAAAAATATCCTTGCGCATATTCCATCCCCTGTTACCCGACACCCCGCAAGCCTCCATTAAGCCGAGCCATCGAGCACGCAGTTAAATCTCAAAACGAACTGTCATTAAAATAAAAAAATAAAAAACCGCGAAGAGTGCCTGAAAACACAACAAAGAGCGCGAAACCCGGCACCGCCAAACACAGAGCTTTCAAAACTGTGTCGCTATTCAATTTATACATTAAAATTAATTTAAAATATTTATTTCTTTTAATTATATAACAGGTAAGAATATATAACATATTTAAAACAGACTTCCCGGAAATCAGAATATACTCTATTAATAAAATAAAAGCTTTAGCAAACAACTGGTTTACCTCCAAAGGTAGAACAGCAACTGAAAATTTACTTACTGTAATTGCATAATAATGTCTACAAATAAAAATATATACCTATATAAATAAATTAATTAATTAAGGAAAATAAAAAATAATCTTAAACAAAACTTTAACCCTTTTTACATTAAAAAATTAATCTACACATATTTACACTTGGACTTATGACTCACTCAACTTATCACTAACATTGCACTTGATACTTTGTAGATACATAATTACTTCCGAATTATTACTGACGAATTCATTATTACTATCGAATTATTACTGACGAATTCAAAAAAATATTATAATTGTGTTCTATAACGCCACTCTGGGACAGGCGTAGCCTAATAGAGTGGCATAATCCACAAATTTAACAAAAAAAATGTGTAATTTTATCTTATATTTTTATTGTTAAATTAGTATTAAGTACCTTTATTTGTAAAATAAATAAATATAGAGTTTGTATTCGATACATTAAGTGATTTTATTACTATTAGTAATTCGGAAAGTCTGCGAGGTTCAAGATGTGGTAAGATGGGGGTGACAGCGTCGACGATACTGGTACCAACACGTACAAAGAATGAATACAACACGATTACCACCTTAGAGTATATACTCTAAGATTACCACACATAGCTCCGCATGGCGTACCAGATGGACCGCGCCCACCAAGGAGACCCTCGAACCGAAGGAGAGATAGCTGGAATTCAGCATCACAAGAGGAAACTCCTGCACAAACAGACTCTTGAGTCTAAACAATGTTGAAGAAGAAGATTTTATTACCAAAAGACGCGTTCCACTGACATGATGACATTTCAGAATGTAATTTTACAATTTACATTTCACTAATCGCGAGATACACTATCGGATCACAAAGTAAGTATTAACCACAAAGTACAAAATGTAAGCAGCGGTGAACTTTGGTTTTCACGGCCGTTCAGAATCTTCACTGTATTGTTTACTGAAATATTCCGCCACGTATATCTAACCTCTCTAACCAACATTTCAAATCCCATTGCACGGTCCATCATCACGACACATCAGCTTTATTTTCTGTATTATATATTATCCCAAATAAACCAATATCGTTTTGTCATTTACGTTGAAGGCTGTTGCTAATTCTGAGCTGGTTTGAGATGAATCCGCTTCCACTTTAGCTTTCAATTCATCATTATTGACTGTAGTTTCCGGTCGTTCATGGGGTTCGTTATTGAGATCGAAATTTCTAGAACGGAAGTGATCAAACCAAATACGTATCGTGCGTTCATTCGCGGTACATATTCCATACACATCGTTGATATTGCATGCGTCTGTGCTGCATTAGTGCAACTACGGAACTCACACAGGGATATCAAAGAAAAAAAAATCGGCGGGAAAACAAAAGAATATCTTATCTTGAAAAAATAAAGTCATAGCTTAAATACGACACCAATTTTAATTAGGAATTCAAAGTCAAATGCAAGATATTGAACTTCAAACTAGCCAGTATTAGAAAACGACAATTTCATAGGTAAAGACGTAATATATAAAACAGTGCCATTCTATCATATATCTGTATTTTGAATACAGAAATATAAAGAGAGCTGTAATTATTTTTGTTATTATTATTATTACTATAATGGTGGGTTTATTGCCAGTTGACGACTTCTTCCAACCAAGTACACAATTTAGTGAAACACTTGAAATACAATATTACAATATCATAACAGTATACATTATAATAACGAGATGACTAGAAGATGGCTGGGGATAGGGAAGGGTTAACCGGTCGTATGCCGCGCAATTTTGCGCACGATTGCTGTTTTTTTGACACTTTTTTGTGATGGTTATATTCATGTAAAAATTAACAATAATCTCTAAGAAGTTGCAGTTTATGGTTTCTCTATAAAGAGACTTCAATAATTACTTACATGTACAATAATTATTTATTTATTAATAATGAAAATAAGTAAAGAAATTTACTGTCAGAAATGTACGCACATGTTTATCGAATAAAACCATGGAAGCAATAAAACTAAAGATATTGTATTTCAATATTTCCGTTTTAAATATATCAAAGAATATAAAAATACTTAATTTTAACACTTTTTTATTTAAAAATAACACTTTTTCAACAGATAAATAACACAATTAATGCGCGGTGCGAAGACATTTGGAATGATTTTTCGTCCGGTTTGCGCGGCAAATGAGGTTACTTGACAAATAGAACTCGTTTATTCATTCAAAAACTTGAGGAATGTTAAGGATTTCGGCATTAGATTTGTGAGCAATCTGACATTTTACGACTACGTAGAGGCAGTCAGTGGCAATGCATTATGTTAGGATTCGTTCTGAATACAGCTGGGGTTTTCGAAAATATCCTCGCAAAACACAAAACTCTTTACAACTCCTTGGTGCAAAGTAGACTCGAGAGTGGCTCGACGATTTGGGGGCCACATGAGCTTAAGTACTCACTTAAGGTAGAGAAAGTACAAAAAAGTTTCTAAGATAGCTCCAAATGAGAGAGTACGGGCATGATCGTTGGCTTTACCCAACCAAGTTCCTCCAGGGTATCCTTGGCTACAATAGTTTAGAGGCTAGAAGGAATGTGTATCTGATTACTCATTTTATCGATAATCCTGAAATTATGCGAAGCATTGGTTTGTACGTTCCTGATAATTACCTAAGACAGCGTCAGCGTAGATTTTTCACATTCCAATATACAGGACCAACCTTGCCAATGGTTATGCCTGTTGGAAGAGCTACTGCTATACTGAACTATATTACTCTGGACATTGATCTGTTCCATGTCTCCGAGAGGGTTTTCCGAAGCAGGATTCTCCTACACCTTCGATATGAACAATTTTATACGTTTCATATTTTGTTTTTTGCATATTTTCTCACTTTTTTATAATATTTACGAATTACACATATGTTTGTTGTGTAAATGATATATTAAAAATAAATAAATTGAATTGAATTGAAGTAGAGAAGATTGCGGAAAATTAGATGTCTTCAAATTTTTCGAGGTTGAAAACGTTCCAGTTTGTTGAGTTCTTCTACATTGACATCCAGATGACAAACATCAGCGTAATCAAGTAGGGAATTATCATAAATATAGTCTGTTCCTTCTCTTCACAAGCCTCTAGCAGGACTTAATGGCGACCCAACCGTACATTAAAGTGGACCAAAATATAAGATTAATCTTGAATATAGAATGATTACTATTTCCAACACTTTGACAATCGCCGGCAATAATCACAAGCAAAAACCAAAACACGTTGACTTTTAATTCACTTATTTTCACAAACCCAGCATTTCTCTCTGTTCCTCTTTATTTCCTCCCAGCATTTGACGGGTCGTCAAAGGGCAGGCCCGGAGCAGAAAGGGCTGAGCGGGCGCATAATGAAGCAGCGGTGGCGCGCTTTGTCCCCCACACAAGACGCACTCTGGCGACGATTTATTTCACTATTTTTGCAAGTAATTCACAACAACTTTTCGCTTGCGTAATCGACTTGTTTTTCTTTCGAAGTATATTTTACACGACGCAATATTTAAATTAATTTTTTTTTTAAGAAAACTTCATCAAAAACTTTTTTATATTATTAATTGATACGGTTGACAAAACTTTGTAGGTACCTACTATGCGAACTTTATTGGAGTTTGAGTTGTTTTGCCACTTCTATAGTTTCGTTAGATCATCTGGCGTAATTAATAAACATTACTTATTAATTTAAAAGTACTCCTACCTAATGATGAGAGGAATTGCTTCTCTCGAAACTATATCTACTACTAAAATATTAAGTTAAGAAACTCAACATGTGTATACTACAATATTTAGCTTACTAAATATTAAAATACTCTTATGTTTTATTTTACTTAATATAACCTTACTACTCAATACTGTACTATTTAATACTCGGCGTTGCACTAGATTCAGAAATAATTATAATTAGAGAAAGGCATTATGGTGTGGAGTGGTTGGTCATTCTTTCGCGCATTTGAGTAATAACGATGTATAGCATTGGTTTTGAACATGTTTGATTGAGATATCCTGTGGTTTAAAAAATGAGATTTGGCATACTATATTGTCGTCAGGGACATATAAACATACACAAAAACTATAAATCATATTAGATTAGTCATCAGGCATATTAGTTTTTATAATTCAGCATAGGGGATACTAGGTATGAAAGTAACACGGGACAACTGTAATAAATGAGTTTAAAAATCCTTGTAAATGGATGAAAGTACCATTTTCAATTTAAAAAATATTTTCATTGTTTTTACAGACTGTCTATAAAGTAATAAAGAGTAGATACACATGTTTAACTTTCATTTTATTGCGATAGAAAACAAAATTTCCACAATACTAAAACTAAAACATGTTTCTTTTGCACCTAGTCTATCCTACTCAAATTCTGGTGTTAATCTAGTAGGACGGACATGGGATATAAAAATAAATACAATTTGTAATTAATTATCACTTAAACAATCGGTCGATGTTAGCATAGTAAATAGAATTAAAAATGTATCGCTGTTAGTTGGAGCATATAGAAATAAAAATATAAGACGCTAGAAAAAAAGGGCAGTTTCGGAAGACGTGGTATGACCAGATTAACTAGATATTGGAAAATGGTCTTGTAAGGAGCTTTAACAATCGTCGAGCTTGTATGCGAAGATGTATCAATGTGGATGGACAGAAGAGTGTGACACTCCATCCTCTCTACCTACCTCTGCAGGGAAACGGCATTAAGGTAAGTAAGTAAAAATAGGAAAATTTTTATGGATAGAAATTTTTTCATTTAGATTTTTCAAAAGTGCATTTTATTTATTTATTTTATTCTTATTTTTGGCAAACAGACTTTTTATCATTGACCTTAATAAATAGTTCTGTTTTGATATTATAGTAAAAAAACATTAATATTATAAAGAAAACATGATTAAAACATATACTTTGTATGATAATGAAATTAGAAAAACGTTCTAAACAATACAAAGAGTGTCGTAAATCAACGTTCACAATATTTTGGTGGTAATAATTATTTTAAATTGTTGTCCTTGTTAGAGGGTAAAGTGAACCCCTCGCATTGCAGCGGAGATTTAGCCGTTTGAAAGCCTCCGATACAAGCGGGCGGCGCGCAGCTCACCGCTTCCACCGCACAGCCTCCGTAGCGGCTCCTCTACGATCTGTCGAAGCGTCAGCCGTGCGAGCGCACCAACCACCGCCGCTACGACAATTAAAACCTTCAGAGATAACTTTTTATTTGCGCTCTAAATGTTTTGCTTGTTCAGACGACGGCCGCTTTAACTCATTCATTTTTTAATTTAGATAATAATAAATTTTCTATTCATCTATTACAAAAATACGTATGTAAATAGAAATGACTAATGAATTCATTGAATTGAAAAATAATAATTTTCACCATCAAATTTAATTATACATTCCTTAAGCTTAAATCAGTGGCTTTTTACGTAAAAACCTATCTATAGATTGTCAATTTTTCAGGAAAAAGTAAGGGAAATTATTTCATGATTTCGTATTCGCTAGATAAAATTAATAAAAAGATCAAATTTTAACAAATTTATTAGGTTTTTTGTGTTTTTATACATTTTATTTATTACAATTAATGATTTCATGTTCAGTAAATCATACCTAGCCTACCAATAATAGAAATATAACTTAGTTTTTTTCTTTTTAGTCTTAATATTTACCCAGCGTACAAAGCTCATTAACTAATTTCTCATATAAAATTTTGATTTATTAATTATGATGTATCAACTGATTAATTAGGAAATCTGATAATTGATTTATATATTGCCATTATGTATTATCATGTGTGAAAAATTTCAGCTCGATTGGGCATTGGGAAGCAGGTAAAATATAAATTATAAGATTTCATCCAGACAACCAGACAAACGAGTGAAGCTAATATAAGCGTGGTAAAATAAACACGTACACTCAATCGGCAGCGCGTCCTTCATTCTACTTTCCTCACCATGCCTTCCCCGAATACTCTTAACTAGCTGTGCCCTTGTGCCCGCGCGGCTTCGCACGCGTAGATTATTAGTACACTGTTTGGATCGTCGTAGCACTTTCGCGAACCTTCTAGAACATTCTCCTTCCAGAACTTTCAAGAAATTTATCGAATGTACAGGAACCTTCTAGACACACCGACACATTCCGCCACTCAGTTAAGAACCTTATAGAACTTTCGGAATTTTCTAGAAACTTCTCCTTCCAGAACTTTCTAGAGCAGGTTTTTCCGGTACCTTCTAGACTCACCGGCACAGTCGGCGCGCCTATTTTGAAACAATCTGAAACATTTGCGGCCTTCCCATAACAAAACAATGTGCTAGAAAGCACATTTTCGTCACCCACTCCCACCCACGCACAGCCTCCCCCACCAAACTCGCATATTTTCGATGTGACACCAAGGGCTATCCACCACCATAACCACCAGTGGGTGGTTGTGGCTAGTTGTGGAGAAAACTTGGCGGATAGGGAAACACGGGTTTCTTTATATATATATATATTGATTTGACCTATATAAATAAGAAAATAATTAAATTTACAGACAGATATCTGCAGTGTGTGAACGCTCCTCTACGTTTATAAATGAAATTTATAAATGAAATTGCGACACCGGTGGATAAACGTTATTGAGAAATTTGTTTAGGTCGCTATTTGTGCGGCACTCTGTTTTAATGATGCGTTATTCATTCTCTCCGGCAATTTTTATGTATCTTGGTAATGCTCGCGGGCTAACGACGTACTCGTGCTCCGCTCTGTGCGGCCTGAATGCTGCGGCATAATGCATAATATTATTTTAATTGTGCGCAAATGTGACCCGCCCTGGAAAGGGCGCAGGTGCCTCCTGCGAGTAAACTGCATTTCCAAATGTGCATCTTGATTTTCTTATTTTTTACGATGGTGAATATTTTTCGTTTTAAATATGTTACACTGCACCGCGTTCATTTCGTATAAATTTTAACCAAAAAGCTTAAATATTATTGATTTAAACGACATTTTTTTTTTGTATTTTTTATAAATAAATAAATAAGTTGCGCTGAGTTCTGGAGGAGGAATAGTGAATGGATTTTCGCAGCCCGAACCTTGCGGCGTCGCCCTTTATGCCCTTAATGAAAAAATTGTCAATCTGATTTTTTCTAAAATGTCAGACGTTTTGAGCTTTGATAAGACACTTCATTCACTTCACACTTCAAGATTAAATTCTAAAAACATTTGTCAGTCAATTTAGATTTTCGAAATTCGTAGTGAAGTACCTTTTATGTATGCCGACGGAGTAATTCAAATTTATAAAATATTTCGCGACGTTATCGGGCCGCTATGCTAGTAATCAAACTTTTGTAATGATTCCAATTTGAAAAAACCATTAAAAAATTGAAAAATCCAAAATTATATTATAATCATTTTTTTTAACGAAAATTTGAAAGATCTTCGCGATCGTCGCTAAGAGTCTGCTTGCAAAGTTTCAGCTCGATTGTATCACGGGAAAAGGGTCAAAAATCGATCCAAAGTTTTTTCGACGGCAAGCCGGCAAGCCGGCAAGCAAGCAAGCAGATGAGTACGGTAGCACTCTAATGTAACACTGAAGATATCCGATATGTGTGCGTATTCGTTCCCTATATATGTGTGTATAATCTGTTAATCGTACAGTGTTGGAAGTGCGCAGTATTCGTTTTGTTGCAAAAATAAGTATTTTGGGAACGGGTATGCCTTTGTGGCACGTTGATTGTAATAAGCGATAGGAGGTCAGGCGCATCCAATCTGTTACTATTAATTATTTTGAATAGAAAAATTAAGTCAGCTATTATACGTGATGATGATTATTATTATTATTGTTATTATTATTATTATTATTATAATTTTCAACTTATATACAAAAAAAGACAACCTTTTCGGGTAGGATAGCGGATCCCGTTGCGGGAAAGATTTTTTGGTCTCCAGGGAAAACAGTTTAGGATCGGAGACGTGTTGTAGAATGTGATTAAATTCAATGCGAGGAATATGATATTGGTATCAATTATGTGGTTGTTATTCTTTAAACAACTGCAATGCTTCTTTGATGTTGTATGTAGATTTAGAACATATATAGAACATATATAACAACAATAAAAAAACTTTAATGTGTGGATCTTCTTACGATGGAATTGGTGAATGTTGCTTTTATGCCAACTCATACAGGTCATAAGCCCTGGGTACCACATAAAGACTTCCATACATGTTTTCCACATAAAAAGCTTCGTCTCTGTGAGACTTCTATAATTTATCTTAATTAAGGTGTTTTATTTTTATTAATGTTATAATAATATTGTTAACACAGATATTTTTTATCATTAAAAGTACGCTTAAAATTTCTATAATTTTTAAGCATCAATTACTTTTATCGTGTACCTACAACATATTTATTTACGTTTACATACATTCAGCATTTTAATACACTATTATTTTAAAACCAAATTAATTAATCAATTAGAAAGACATACAGAAAAATCTAATTCACAAAAAAATATTAGGTTACTACTGGTATATATTTAATATTTTTTCGCGAATTAGATTTTTCTGTATGGCTTTCTAATTGATTAATAAATTTGGATTTAAAATTTCACAGAACTTTGTTCTGAAAAACTTCACTAATATTTATTTATTTATTTATTCATTTATTTATTTATTTATTTA
>JADDOH010013963.1:0-19902 GCA_016648135.1 Agrypnia vestita
TCCCATGATGATTTATTTTGGCTTAGTTTGAAAATAGTAGGAATATTGATGTGACGCGTGACAGGCATCTTTAGTTTTTTTAAATATTTATATATATACCAGAGTGAATTATTGTGTCGACAACAGGTATACAAAGTTAGTGAGATGTTTTAAATTAATAATTACGTCAAACCACAAAGTTTACAAGTGCAGTGCACATACCTTCTTAACCCCTATCCTTTTTAAAATACCTGATAAGCCCTGTTGACCAAGGAGAGATTTCAAAATGGAATAATTGATGTTTCCTCCATGGGTTCATGGCTTACCTCCTTCGGGGATTATGGTATGAATTATTGAACGAATACCCTAAATACTCTGATATTAGTTACAAGTTGAGAAACCGTAACTTGAGTAAATGATTTATTATGTAGGCATTAATAAATAATTCATAACCAATTTAGTTTTGCCTGTACCTATGTAAGTTGGAACCATGTTTTTTTTAAATTCTTTACGTGAAATATTTGGAATATCGACAGGTCATTAATGACTCTGATAACGTACAAAGTAATTTTTCCGTACTTCGAACGACTGTCAACTATACATATTCAATTTTCTCTTTTAAACAAAATCTGAGTTGAGAAGAATATATCCAGTTAAATTTTTTACTGGATCATATCTCGTTGTTGTAATTAATAATTCTAGGTAAAGGAGAGAAATATACTAGATTAGTATTGTATAACCTAGTGTGACTTGAATATGTCATTGATCGGACAGTGATTTATAAGTAGGTATATATGAAACTGTTGAGCGGGTGTCCAATTTTTTTTAAAGATAATATTAAATAATAATAAACAAATTCTTGCTCACAGGGGAAGACTTTAAATATTGTATCCTTTTTGTGCGAGCATGAAAACAGTAAGTAGTGTTCATTAGTGAGATTTCGTATATTTCAAGACCGCCATTCTTACGTCGCTTTCTCGCGTTAATTCGATGTGATAGTTGACTAGATTGGAGTACAAAGGCTTTTCAGCTATCATAGAGCTTTGCTTGCCTCCATCTCGAAAAGGCCAAATATAATGTAAACCGAGGGGTCCGTTACTTACTTTTCATGTTATGTTGCCAACATTACATAAGGTTGCACTCATGATGAAATTTAAAAAAATATACGTAATTTCTAATATACGTAATAAGTAAAATAATGATTTTTTATCCCTATTTTTATTTCTATTTATCCTTATTTTGGATCCCTAATTAAAGAATTGCATCGGATGCAGAATAGTTACAGATATGCGTTTATAACAAGAACTTGAAGAATTGTAATGTCATAAAATATTTCGTAATAATTCTTTTTAGCTATTCTTATTAAAAGATAAGGTCATTAGGTCATTCTGTGAAAATCCACGTTTTAAAAGCATTAATGAGTTTTAAGCAATCACTATTTTCACTGTAAATATTTGTGTACTATTTTTTAAATTAAATTTAGTGTATTTATATTTTCCTGTACAGTACAGTGCAAAAATCTGTTAAACGGAGTAAAAAGCTGGCGGTGCAAATTCCTTAGGGAAAGCTCAGACTTAAGCTCATTCAAAACTAGAAGAAAGTTCACGGCGGAACCGGCTTACGGAGTTTATTTCTCCAACACCCTGAAGTTCTCAAAATTCTTAGCGCGTTGGGGGACTAGGAACAAATAACCATATTTCACCCTGTCACCTGCAGTCTTCCGCGGTACAAGGACCATTAAACTAGCATTACAAAATTTACACCATTCTGTGGAAATTTACCTACAGATCGTCCATATCGTTGTGTACATAAGCGAATAAAAAAATTATATTAAAAAACCCAGATCGATCCGGTATACTAGGAAGTTTGTAGTGAAATAATGTAAGCAATGTTGAAAAATCATGAAAATCGAAAAACAATATCATTGACATAAATTCAAATAATACCTCGCATTTTTTTTTAATGTTGTAAATAATTTATTTACAAAATTGAAAACAATTCATACAATGTTTTTATATTATACTTATCGTATTTTTTAATATACCTAAAAATGTGTATTTTAATAATAGTGTGAATAAATAATAGTTCCAAAGGAAGATTTTTACACAAAGTTTTGACATTTCGCTTTGACGGTTGATGTATTGGTGCGATATTGCGGTATTTAATACGTTTTACGTTGAAAAAGGCATGGGTTAATTAATCACCTGTATTACTATCAACCGTGCGCACATTTCTGTCAAAATTTGTACAAACATACATAAGCAGGTACCTAAACACGTGCCGAAATCTGCAAATGCTAACAAATTACCGTAATTTTACAAGCGCTGTGAATACAACGGAAGCAAAAACAAAAACGACAAAATTAATTCGGGGAAAACAAAGAACAAATGAAAAAGTATGAGATTACATCCGGTTTAACATTTTGCAATCCAGGGGCGTACCTACTAGCCTAATAATAAAGGGGAAGGTTTGTTCCCGTTAGAATTATAGGATTTCAAATCATCCTGAATACAAAGAAAAAATGGAATTTGTAAAGGTGATGTCTAGAGATAAAATGTTTCATTCCTGTAATTCACACACGAGCTAATAAAAACAAACTTTAAATACATTTTTTATATAAACACTAATCATGATGATCTACGAGTAATTTACTTGTACTATATATTCAAACAACTACCTTACCGTCACGACGTGGAACGAATGCCACACTCCTATATCCTGGCGCATCACTCTTATTTCCACTTTCATACGTTTGGTTGTTGAAGCCTATAACCACTCGCTTCCCCCGCATTTAAACAAACATAGTCAGGATTGCCCTGGAACAAACGGTCGGCCGCGCGACACGTAATCAAGAATTTACGTAATTACATTATTTTCTTTGTAAGTGTACAATGATAATAACTGTTTGTCATATATAAATAAACAGACACAATGAAAACATTTTAAATATAGGATAAATTATAGAAGTCTCACAGAGACGAAGCTAATTTATATATGAGAAAAGTGGATGAAAGTCTCTTATACGGCTTACAACTTATATGAGCTGGCTTAAGTGATTACTCTACACAATACAACGTTCACCAATTCCATCGTAAGAACATCCACATAGTATAAAATGTTGAAAGTTCTATATATATGTTCAAATCAAGAACCTTTCATATATTTAACTGCTTTATTATTTACCGCTTCCCTTATGTAAAAAATTTCTAAATTATTTAATTTTAAACCTTTACTATTGGTATTTAATATTTTCACCCCTGTTTTTGAGTCAAATTTATGATTATTTTCTGTGAAATGGTTTGAAAATTCTGAAAAATTGTTGTTATTAAGACACCTCATTGTTCTTTGATTCTAGTATTAAAATTACGAGATGTCCTTCCAATATAATGTGCTGGACACGAGCTACATGTTAATTGGTAGATTCCTGAGTTGTCCATTATATTATTTTTATCTTTATTGTTAATAAGTATTTTTCCTACTAAGTTAACTATCATTCTGTTATTATGTCTAACCACAAAGTTAATGCTTTAAATATTAACAATATCCGTAACCATTTACACTTAAATTAAGAAAAACAATTTTAAAAAGATTCAAAATCACACAGTTTAAAAAAACATTTGGACAGTTTAACTACAGTCGAACGTGTAAGACTGGTGTTGATTGATTACGAAATTTGAGCAGGACACGAAACATAATTTTGTATTCACTTAAGTGAGGGATTTTTTTTTTTGAAAATTTTTAAATCAACCCGCCATTGCCGTAAAACGTCTGCCGCCGTGGGTGGCAATTTAAACGTTTATTGGATCCCATTCATCCGTCCTCAGCAGTTAGTATCTACCTCAGCGTGCAGGGTACAGCTGTGATCTGAGCCGTAACCTCAACACTGTTCCAAATATTCCTGCAATACTGCTTCATAACTCGAAAACAGAAATGCTACGGCAGTGAGAATACTAATTCTTTCGCTCGGAATCTAAGTTTTTTGCATTATATATAATGCAAGCAACTAATTGGATTAGGACAATGCTGAATGAACTCAATATCATGACTTTCAATGAGATAGTACCTGTATTACAACCTTACGGTGTTATTTTTTTTAAATTTATTTATTTTGTTTATTTATTGTTTATTTACATTTACATTAGTTAATACAAGATACTAATAACTGCCACACTAGGTAAAAACCTGTTCTGTGGCAGTTATTCTCATATGGTATTTATGTAGTAGTAAAAAAATGACAATTAAAGAATCTAAATCTAAAAGAAAATAAAAAGAAAAGAAAATATACATACAAAATTAAGATAAGAATTTCAAGTAAATCATAGGAATACCTAAATCTAAGTGAAAAGAAAAGAAAATACACATAAAAAATTGAGATAATAATTTAAGTACTTACAAAATAAATATTATATTATAGTATACTTTAAATTATATAAATAGTTTTTTCCAATTCAGAGGTCAAGGGCGGATCACTTCTTCAGCATACCGTCTACCTGATATTTTTATAAACTTATTAATATGATGTTTAAAAGGTTTGTGTAGAGTTATTTCTTTAGTTTCATTAGGTAACTTGTTAAAAACAAGCGGGGCAATGAAATTAAATTGTCTTTGCCCAAAAGACGTTTTCCTTTTAGGTACCTCGAAATTAATTGTATTTGCCAACCTTGTAACCCGTGTTTGTTGTGTAGATTCTCACTGGAAACATGTAGGTAGAATTTAATAGAAAAATTGATGCAAATCTCAAACATGATACAAGACTGCCATTCAGAAGGAAGTCGAATTCTCTAATATCTTTAATGAAACCTCAGAGGACCTAAGAAAGGAACGAAACATACCACAATTAAAAAAGGTTCGGAAATAAATATGTGTTATGTAAGATTAAAATTGGTTAAGAAAGTTCACGTTTGTGTTTACTGGGGTATTATGCCGTGTTGTTACGACCTTTCGGGCCGACGTTTCGGATCCCATTGCAGGGTTCATCATGTCCATAAACAACAAAGGCTTAAAGACCCTTTTGGAAATGGTGGCGCGTACCATTTCCAAAAGGGTCAACGAGCACAAGCGGGCATGCAAACTCGGTCATCCAGAAAAATCAGCACTGGCTGAGCATTTTCTGGATACCGGCCATCATTTTGCATTCGAACCGAAAATCCTTGGAAAGCCTAAGAGTCACCATGCGCGTCTTATCAAGGAAGCACTAGAAATCTACAAGCATCCGATAAACATTAATAGAGATGATGGTCTCAAATTAAAAACATCTTGGTATCCGGCGCTTCAAAGTCATTCTCGTCGCAGACTCCGCAGAGATAGTGATCAGACAACAGATGAATCATACATACAACACAATACAACACATCATGACTTCGGCACGGTATTGCAAGCCGATACTTAACCACAACACCAACGTTCAAGACAACACATCAGCCCTGATGATGGACCCTGCAATGGGATCCGAAACGTCGGCCCGAAAGGTCGTAACAACACGGCATAATACCCCAGTAAACGCAAACGTGAAGATTCTGAGTGGCCGTGAAAACCTAAGAACATGGTTAAGAAAGATTAATATTGTGTAATTAATAAAGCATATTTTCCGTACACAATAAGAATTATCGTTTTATTACGATAATATTTATATACATATATTGAAAGCAAGTACGGATTTTGTGAGTTTGATCGGAAATGCACGATGTATTAAAACATTCTACTCTTCTTAATCCAATAGTTAAACACTCGCTTGTTTATGTTATATATAATGGCCAGGAGGCCATAGAGTTACTCCAGTTTTCATAGCACAACCTTTATATTAATTTCAAAATAGTAAGAATACCGCATATGCACCTCTATTTAAATAAAACCCTCAGCGACGATTTTGATTAATCACATATGCGCAACGTATATTCAATAATTAACAAATTGGTGATGTTACAATGGGACACGCGCGTCGTAAGCCATTCATGTTATGTAGGTACACGTACATGAGATGTACAGAACTGCAGCGAAGTAGCACAGGGTAAAGTGGATGCATTTTTTTTTGTTTTATTGACTCCGGAAACAATGGGAGTGGCTGCGAAGCACAACGGTTAATGGCCACTACATAAATAATTATTTAATTCGTTATATTTATCAATTCCGGAAACACTGACCCGCGGAGCCCAGTAAGCAATCGCTAGTACCTAATATGGTTATACCGGGTGTTTCTTATACAACAGGTCGATGCTTTAATTTAATTTTTAAATCAAAAAGTTTAATGATTTTTTTACTAGAAAATTTATGTAACTCTTAACTCAAACATTTTATCAAAATGGATCCCTCACTCAAAGAAAACTCGGTGTTTTTTTTTGGTTTACTTTATATGCCTCCAACATCCATAATACAGCGTATTATCAAAAATTTTGAAACGGGATATTCAGTGCAAGTTTTTACTGCACACGCGCCACTGAAAATGCTGTAAGAGAAATTCTCTCCAGAAACCTCAGTTAAACATCAGTAGAACATAAAATTGCCGAAATAAATGAAATCGCGCGATGTTCTAAAACTTTTTAACCCGAAAATAATCAACAAGATAATTTAAAAGATTTACGGTAACAAGCCTACAACAGTTGAAAGTTAATATTCACCAAGAAATCCAAAAAATTATGCCAAACAATTGTGATTGGAAGATCTGGTATTCGTGCGACTGCCGGAGGTGGTCATTTAGATAATATATATTTTTTACAATAAATTTTATGGCTTTATAAATAATCTATAAAAAAAAGGAAAACTTTCGATTGAAAAGAACAACAGCTATTAAAAAAATATATATATTTTGTATCTATCTAATATTTCGAGTAAGTAGATATGATAAGCGGAAACGCCGGGTTTCTTTGAAAGTTTTAAAATAATAATGAAATGCATAAAGAAATGGTTAAGCCCTTCTCGATGTGCATCGATTGATTTGTAAACTTCTAATACTTAGCTCATCACTTATTGAACTTCAAACGCGTGTTCCGAGCATTAGTGGACGGGGCTTAGCGGCAGGGCGACCGGGCAGCCAAGTCTCCCCGAGAGCCTGTTCGCTAGTCACTCGAAGAGCTTAGCTGGAATTTGGAAGGGTTGACTGCGGCACGTTTTCTCGCGAAGATGTTCGACAACTATTCCAGAGAAGCCGCGCTTTCGGGAACCGAGACCAAAAGGATTCCCTTGCAAATTTCGGGGAAAATATTCTTCCCATTGTTCCAATGATAACAAAAGTATTCAATACACACCGACTTCAGAAAAGCATGATACTGTTTATTTATTTCTTATACATATTAACAGAATTTTGAACAAGAATTTTTCGGCATGATTTTAATCTTCTCGCATTAAGCGCTTGAATTTTTAATATTCGATATAAGTTACTTTCGTGAGAGTAGGTACAACGTTTTACAGAAGATAATTCAGAAATATGAAAAAAAAAATGGAAACTTCGAAGTCGCTTATCTCCATAATTAATAATACTCTTTATATTATTGACATTATTGTTTCATCGAATAATTAAGGCAAGAATCTGCCTGTAAAGTATCGTAGACTGATTCTGTTACATCTTGTATATATAAAGATAGCGGAAATTGTAAATGTATACCTACACGTAACATTTATTTATTTTTCTAATTTCCCTATTCTACATATTTAATTAAATTAAAAGATTAGCTATAAATATAACAACTAACTGTAAATAATTTCTTAATGTAATGTCGGTAGGTATGCATAAATTGACAGATAGCGGGAATTCGCATAATTGGACCGTAAGCTCATTTTTCTGTCTTCTGATTGTCGGATATAAAATATCATCATTCAGTCGGTAACTGATTCGTTTTTGATGTTGTTATCCATAGTCAATGAATGGGGCTATTGGTGTCGTCATCGTCGGTTCAGTCAAGAGTTAAAAGGGGTGTCAACCTCATGATACTTGTCAGATTTCCACTGGACGCTAGCTTTGCATTACGTTACTGTCAGTTATATTATTATATATAAAGGGAGTGAATCGTTGTGACCCGAGGAATTATTATTTATACATCACCCGTAATATCAGGATTTAACACTTAACATCAAAATTTAACACCTACTAATATTTAAAAAATAAAATTATATAATAACTGCTAATCCCAAATCTCATCGAATTCTCGGAAACGTGGATGGCCGTGGTTTAGTTGTGCACCAGCAAGATTTTATTTTATTTGATTCATTTAACTGGATACACAAATATTTTTTACGAACCAGAAAAACATATTCTATGCAGGGTGTGGTGTGTGATATTTCAGTATTTTATGAACCAGAAAAACATATAGGTACTATGTAGGAGTGCTAAGGTACGTGTATCTGAGACCCCATTTTTAGTTTACACTTTATCTATATTTATTAGAAATAAGTTATCAAAAATTTGACTAACTGCAATGACAAACTTACAAATTATATTCAAATAGTTCATAATGATATAATTTACACATTTTGTACATACTCGTATATCTATCTAGGTAAGACGTGTACCTACTAGCGAAGGGAAAACTACATTTCAAAATGAAGACTACAACACACACACGTTCACCAGTTTGAAGACTACAAAGTGTACACTACAATTGTAGTAAAAACTACTTGAAGTGAAGTAATTGTTTTATAACGTACTTCACTTCTAAAAGTGCTCCAAATAATCGGACAATAACATCCTCTAATTACTTTAGTAATATTTTAGATATAGACATTTTTTTCGATTCACGGACAATTTCAAAAATAAATTAATGTCTAACGTTAATAAAAACACAACAAATATGTAAATTCAGAATTCTAATTTTTGATCTATATTTTTTTTGTCCTTTTTCTTCTAGTTCTTATTTTATTATAAAGTCCACATTCACTGTCACATACAACACACACACTTACATACCCTCATCAAACATACACCTTAATAACTTTAAAACATTAATAAACAATCGCGAATAACTTGTAATCGCTTTGGTGAATGATAGTACTATTTAGGTATACGTAGGAGGTGCATGTTTTTGATATTATGATGATTTCCTGTTCAGCGAAACAATTATTTTTTTGTATGCTTGTACTGTGTGCTGTCCTTTATATACATAAATAAATAAATAATTTCATTCCCTAATAATAATTTAGTGTCGTAACTGTAATTAGTGACAATGTTATACCTACTCATAAAGATATTGATATTTTTTCACTGAGTACGCCATCAGTATTCTAATTATAATTTCAGATAAAAGATCAATTTATTTTTATCGTGTGATCCCCCTTTTCCCACGAGAAATGTCAATATTTCTATTACAGCGAAAATATTGGCTTTAATTTAATATTTGGACACTTTGGATGAAGAAATTAATGCGACGCGAAAAACTAATTTCTACCATAGCTTTAAAATAATATAAGTATTACGTACGTGGAAGTAAATGAACGAACGTTGAAATAAATAAAAGGTAATCTTTATGTAATTTTATTTAAAAATAAATAAGTTTGTTGCCTATTATTTGTTTGTTTAAATAATACATAAATTAATAAATTTACCTAGAATCGATCAGCGAATCCCGCTATTCTCTATCATGAAATGGAATTCATCACAATGTACAAATTCAGTTTGCATTTATTACGTCACTAGGTACTACGTGACTGTACAATAAAGGCATCACATTATATATGGGATCCCCAAAAACCTACCCGGAAAGGTCTTCACAGACCGCTTTGTATTCATCGTACATCAATCAACACGTGCAGGACGGGAATTTATATTCAAATGCTTGGCTACAAATTTCGTGTGCATTAATATGCATGCTGTGACTCCACACTCATTGATAAATTCTTTTCAGTACGTCAAGTCAAATCATACAGGTTACCTATTTTCGAACACTTCTTCGCTGGTTAATGAGAATCGAACACCTCTCACTGGAATGCAACTAAATTGAAAATTATAAAAAATAAATTGGACCATTCGAATATATGGAGGAAACTGATTTGAAACATATATTACAGTATACTAAAAACAGTAATACGTCTTCATACAAACTGACCGCTACCCATTAGAATGTGTGCGTGCGTGCTCGGCGCCGTGTACGCACGCACTGTGTCGCACACATTGACATAGAATATGGGGGCACAAGGCGGCGGCAGTTAGGGCCGTGCCTTCGGTGCCATTCGCGCTCGCAGCCGCCGCTTTAGGAAAAAAATGCGCTTCCTGAAAAAAAAGCCTTTTTTTATGTTTTTGGTGCTTTACTAAAAAGGTGTGTTGATTATCACAAAGACTGTGAGTTTTTAAAAGTCTACGTTGATGTTAATCAGCGTTCTTGCAATTTAAGTGCAGAAACTAGGTATACTAATTACAGAAATTTTCGGGTTTCGTGTCTACCTTATACGTCGGAATCTCAGACGCTACGAGTTATAAGAAAGGGAGTAAAAATAAAGTGACAACCCTAGCGTCAATTCAAGAGTAGGCTAATAACTCGCCGACAGGCCGGAGATAAACTACTGTTCTGGGTATACTGTGCATATATACAACTTCAAAAAATTATATAAAAGCTTTTATTAAAAAAAAAACTGTGTGTATGTGCGTCCTTCCTAACGAAGAAAAAGTGGAATTCAAAATTCTGGTTGACGTTAAAAAACAATTAAGGTAATTATACAACGACTGATTATTTTTTAATTTTATATAATATATAGATAAACGTAAAAATTTAAGAGTGTTCTAAGATTTTCAAGGCCGTTCAGAATCTTCTGGTTTGAGTTTTCTGAGACATTCTGCCGTATTTCTACGACTTTTCTGGCCGACGTTTTGGATTTCATTGCAGGGTCCATCATCAGCGCTGACGTGTTGTCATGTCGCGCGGAACAACACATCAGCCCCGATGATGGACCCTGCAATGGGATCCGAAAAGTCGGCCAGAAAGGTAGAATATTTCAGAAAACTCAAACCAGGACATAAAAAGTTAAGTAAAGTCGTATTTGGCTTGTGTTATGTAACAATGTGATTGCAGTCGAATTCTTATCTGTAAAAAAGTTTGGACGTGTGAAAAACAATTTTAATACAATAATTAATTAACCAATAACTGTAAAGAGGAACATTAAAGTATGTTATAGTAGAATGTTTATGTATATTCTGAATATATAAAAACTAGTCAAAAAGGAGTTAAAAATAATTTTCATGCGTGTTATAGTGTAATATACGTATGTATAATATACAAATAAGAAAAATATTGCTTAAAAACTCCAATCAAAACTATATATCTCATTAACAACGGCGACATCCGTATTGGTTTATGGGAATGACAAATATTTCAACCACAGGTGGCGGTAGTAAAATACAATTCACATAAGAAACCAGATATGCAAATTTAAGATATACAACATTCAAATAATTGATAAGTGTGATAGTCTATCGTGGGTGAAATTGGTGAATGTTACATTGTGTAGAGTGATCACGTAAGCCAGCCAAACGGCATGTCGTAAACCCTATGAATAAGTACCCAAAAAAGACTTCCATACCTACTTTCCCATACAAAAGAAAATCGTGTCTATGAGACAGAATATATCTTGATTTATGTAATACTCGCTGTTCGTACCCGGCGTTGCACGGGTTAAGGATTAAGTTGAAAATAAATTTGTGGGGGGAAACAAAGGTTTGATTCGAACGGTATAGATTTGCACCGAAAATATGTCAGGGGGAGGAGAAAAGGTAAAAGGCGAGGGATGAAATTTTAGCTTTGTTACCCGCCGGGTCCTAAAGAATAAGTTTACACATTTTGAGTCCGATCGGTCGAACGGAATAGATTTGCATCGAAAATATACCAGCGGAGGGGAAGGGTTAAGAGAATAGGGGGGAAATGTCACCTATGTTACCCGCCGGGTCCTTAAGAATAAGTTTCCAAATTTTGAGTCCGATTGGTCAAATGATACAGATATTCATCGAAAATATATCAGCGGAAGAGAAGGGTTAAATAATAGGGGGTCGCCTATGTTACCCGCCGGGTCCTTAAGAATAAGTTTCCAAATTTTGAGTCCGATCGGTCAAACCGTACAGAGTTGCATCGAAAGTATATCAGCGGAGGGGAAGGGTTAAAAGAATAGGGGGGAAATGTCGCATATGTTACCCGCCGGGTCCTAAAGCATAAGTATGCAAAGTTTGAATCGAATCGGATGAACTGTACAGATTTGTATAGAGAACAGACAGACAGACATTGAGATTTATAGGTATAGATTTAGTTCAAGAAGCTTGAGGTGTAACTGTAGATTAAGATGATTTTTTTTCTTCAATTTTCCAATAGGTTCTAATTATTTCATTATTTAATCAAGACAAGACAAACGCAGCCCAGTGAAGCACTTGCATAATAAAATTTAATTTGAGGTGACGAAACACATTTCTGCAGAAGATCATTTATGCCCCCAGAAAAAGAAAAATAACGAAATTTTCTGCTACTTCTCTATTATTACATTTTTCCGTAAATAGTTATCAGGGTGCTTAAAAATGTGAATATCGTGTACTGTAGTATAATAGATGTAAGAAATTTTCCACTTAGTGCATTATTCATAAATTACTTGCTCATTTTCCATGCTAAATATTCATTTTATCGAACAACATTTCTTGTCTCATATTACAAACGTTGTGTGCAATAAATACAACCAGGGCTGTGAAGTTAAAAAATCTACCGACTCCGACTTCGGCTACGACTTACTTTATTACCTGACTCTGAGAGCTCTAATGCGAGCGAAAGATATAGAAAGAAATATTCTTCAATCACTGTTCTCAGATGCAGCACCCAGCACTAGTAGCACATACCCTACCTACGAGAGAACGCGATAAAATTTGCAAATTTGTATCCGGTGTGCATATGCATCCGGTATTCATTATTCGATTGAGTCAAACACATAAATGATAACTGCATTAATTACCTCATTTGTTTGAAGTGACTAAATAAACTAACATTACATCGAACGACACGTATATCTTTCTATATTTTTATATATTTTCTGTCAAGGCACACCTCTCTTATCTCGTTTGCTATCCTACGTCTTCTCATGCATGCTCATTGTTGTTAGAATCCGTCTTCCAGCATTTGGTTTATCTGATCATATCAGGTCTTTCACGGGCAGCCACCTCTTTTCAATAATTTTTTTATCATTGTCTCCTCGCCCATACGTTTCAAATGGCCAAAGTATTTCAGTGACCCTTTTTTTATTCGATGAACTGGACTGCGAACAGATTTACAGCATACATATTTTTAATTTCATAATCCGTAAAATATGTTTTCTCTTAATTGAAAATTATTTCTCATTAATAACCCTGTTTATTTTTAATATTTTATTTATATTTTAGATAAATTTTTTGTGTTCACTAAATCTTTAATCTTGGTTATCAATATTGTATTCTTTTTTGTTTCATTTTACTTCGTGTCGTATGAATAAATAATAAATTAGCAACTGCTATTAAAAATATGGCATATTTTTTGAAGGAGTAGGCGTCGGCCGATTTCTGACGACTCCGGCTCTGCTGAAAATACCACAAATCAACAACTCAGCCCTGGACACAACGAACAACCTGAGAATTGATATAATTTCCGCAAAATGAAATATCAGACGGAATCAAAGAGGCCATCGATAATCTAATCCGATTGGCGCAAAGCCACAGCGGACAGAAGTTATGAAGAGGAATAATTTAATTCAATCGAAGCGGTAAATCGAATCAAATCCATGCGGCTATCGCAAATCAACCGCTGCGAGGGGATAATTCAATGCGCTGAGGGCACTCCACCGTCGCGGCTGCACTATTGTTGGCGAAGCAGTGAGCATCAAGTGCACGGAGAGAAGTCACGCTGTGACCGATTTATGCACAATAAATTGTTTGATGGAACACATTTCTTGCAAAACGCGATACGTGAAGTTAAATTAAGTAAATTACTATGAATAGAACACAACGTTGTTTACTTCACACAATGACTTTGTTGTTTGACAATGTTTTCTTGAAATTGGACATTTTGGAAAATATAGAAAATATAGAAAATGTCCAATTTCTTGAAATTGGACATTTTGGAAAATATAGAAATTCATCGAAATAATGATAAGGCCTTAAACATACAAACACCACTTATTACATCCCCCCTTCTTACCATACTAGCCCCTCCCACCAACCACTTTCACTTTCCGCCTGCCCCTCCCCCACTCCTGACAACTCCCGCCCCTATGTAGTAGATAAAATGTCTTCTAGTCTTAAGTTAGTATATTACTGAAGATGATGCAGTAAGCATCGAAAACGTTTTAATTAATTTATTTAATTAAACTGTCATTGTGTGAAGTAAACAACGTTGTGTTCTATTCATAGTTATTTACAATGAACTTCCACAAAGTTAATCACGAAAATTTCGAAATATTATTAAGTAAATTGTTTTATTTTAATTGTAAACCCAACAAGTGGGGCATGCATTATATGCATACCGGATTTCGGTAAACCAGTTTACTTTAAATTTCTCAGTACCGGTAGTTTCGGTAAATTATTGTTCGCTTTTTATTTTACGAGTAGGTATTATATAATAATATATTTGAACTACGATATTTGTAGAACGAATCCTTGAGTGTTTTCTTTTGTACGGCTTGTTTACCCGTAATTTCATGGAATTTTCTTTGGCGTTATACAATGGACGCATGTGCGTTGCTGATCCGAGACTAACTATCGCAAAAATCACTGGCACTTTGTTGATTATTATTCATCCCTTGTTAGCTATTCTGTCTTCGGACAAAACAAAAACAAAAGTTTCGTGAGTAGCATTTTTCATTTACATTAAAATATTTCGTGACCGCGATTTCATAAATTCCTAAAATAGTCATATCATAATCTTTCGGGTAAGTGATATTGAAATGATTAAATGGTATTAAATTCAGAGTTTTATCGGTTTACCGGTAATTCAATTTTCCGGTAAATTTGCACGCCCTTCGAACAAGTAACTAATGCGGTAAAATATGATTTAAATAAATATTTAAAAGCAGATCATACTTAAAATAAAGAGCTTCGACAAGTCTGGCAGGATTTTGTAATGTTTTGTTTATTTAATTAAAAATACCAATGCAGCATATGTGTAATAGCTGCCTCAAACAATACGGTGTAATATTATTGCACTACTAGTAGAAAATCGATCGGCATCGAAAAAGATCGATGCCTTTGAGATGTGGTGTAGAAGACGCACATATCATGCAATATATACTTTAAGTATACAATATACGGACAGCGAGATGCACAAAAGTCCCCATACTGCAAGAACTAAAAATCAAGAGGAGATAGCCCGGAGAAGTTTTTTTTCGCGGGCCAAGTTGAGGGTCAAAGAGGAAGAGGAAGATCCCCCAGAGTTCGACCGACCAAGTGGAAAAGGTACATGCACCTGGAGACAGGCACAGAATAAGAACTTAATTGTTATGTGGTGACAGGTGACATTAAGATTTACAGGATACCGGGAAATGATGATGAGCAGAAAATAAATGATTGGGGCCGATCGCTCGTTGCTAGGCCCTGCAGGTCGCTAAGATGGCACGACCAGAGTTTCTATAACACGCCTATTTTATTCATATTATGTATATCATACAAAGATGTTGGATACCACAACATAGATAACTCCATCAGGCATAATTATTAATTATTTTAAATACTAGACATCCACACGTGAAAAATCACGGGACATAATAATATTTAATGACGACCCTTGCGTGTAAGCCGAGCCACGCGCTGATTGACGTGTCACACTCGGGCGCTCGGACAACATTAGCGGCTAGTCATCATCAGTGGTGTTATTGTAATTCTAGCCTAATTCCAGCGAGTTATGGACAAACAGACATTCGAAATTAGGATAGTTGATGATGCGTAACATTTGGGCAGTATATAATATTTGATGGTTAACGGTCAATTGAGGGGTTTCCACATTTGCGGGATGTTATCAGATATCGCCATAAACTTTAGATGAGGAATAAAGTGGAACTTATGTTAGAACTCGACGGCGTTGACAATGGGATAAATAATTAATGTTATTTCCCTTTAATTTTTATTTACTTTTCTGATACATCTAGGTAGGGTAGTGTCCCCTGTTTATCATTTCTGGGTATCAGTACCTACATAGGTACTGATACTCAGAAATGATAAATGGGGGACCTTACTTCGAAAGTCAAATGGAGTGTTTTTCTGTAGCCGAGTGGGTAAGGGTGTTTACGTAGTAATGTGATGGTAAAAGTGGTATGTTGGTCTTTTGACTACACGCTTTGTCCTAAATTATTATACTTTGACAATTATATGTATTATCTTTGTTCACACTGATTATTATTGCACTTTACGAGGGTTTTATGATAACACCCGTGTGTAACGACTAATGGCGCCACTGACGCAACATCTGTATACTAACTGCGCCTGTCAAATTTCATTTACAGAGTAGTTTTATTTTGATAGTTTTTAAAAGTGGGCAAGATTGTATTTGTTTGCAACCATGAAAAAACCCAATATCGGTCAGTCATTCAATTCCTTTTTTTAATAAAAAAAGTGTGAGAAAATCGAAATGAAGTTTTATGCCCTTTATAATGACCATGAACTTTTGATACTGGTTTAATACAAGTATTCAAGCTTGGCCGAATATCCGTTTTTGGTGAAAAGCGCCCTGAACGTCCAGCTAAGATGGTTAACAAAATCCATGGTATCAGAGATGTTGCTGACATTGTAAACTGCTCAATTTAACGTAATATCTGAAGGCGTATGAAATATATTACAAGAAAAATTGGACATGAAAAAGATATCGGCGAGATGCGTGCTTAACAGTTTCGGAGCACTGTTTGACATGTTCAGCGCGGTCTGCGGTTTCGTGAATTTTGACAAAACATCGATCCATCACTACATGCCAGAAATGAAAGAACTTTCAAAACAGTTAACTTTACCTGGCGAACCTGCTCCAAAGAAGGCGAAAATGGTTCCATCGGCCGGAAAGGTCATGGAGACCGCTTCTTAGGATTCGTTCGGCAACATCTTTACCGACTATTTGTAGAAAGGAAGGACAGTCACGGAACAGTACTATACTGATTTGTTGGGAAGCTGAAGTGATGAGAAAATGGCCCTATTTTTCGAAGAAAAAAGTGGCTTTTCGGCATGACCACGCACCGGTTCACATCCGTATTTACCAATGCAAAATTGGTCGAAATACATCGCGAATTTCTGCCTTATTCACTCTATTCTCCAGATTTGACAGACTGCGATAACTTTTTTTAAAAACATGAAAAAATGGCTCAAGGAAAAACAGTGCAGGTCAAACGGGGAAGTCGTTGCCGGAGCAGAGGTCTAGATTGCCGAGTTCAACAAATCAGATGGATTTTAGATGGCTTAAAACAGTTGAAATATTGCTGGACTAAGTGTATCAAGCTTAAGGCGGTACATTCACTGCAAATGCATATTTCGGCGTTTTTTACGAAAATGTGGGTTTTTATTATTCATTTATATCAGAATGTATATGATAGATTGCAATTTTTGTAGGGCGATACCTTAGATAGAACCTTTGTTCTTATATAAAAGTAATAAACTGAACATTATTTATAATAATTAAGAAAAATATAGGCATTAATCCGCAGGCCGCGGCAAAAAAAACGTTTTTAATGTTCCCGGGCAAAGTGTGATTCGTTTAAAATTTGTATGTAAGCATAATATGTTTTTTCATACATATAAAGTTTACTTAATTATCTAGAATCTGTACGTAGGAAATTAAGAAATATTCAATATTAAAAAAGATATCATTTTTCAAACATGCTTAAATATTTACGATTTTTGGTCATTTTCAAATGTTGTTTATTCATATAAAAAGATGATTTTAAACGATATATTGTATCTATATTCGCACTTTGAGTCTTCATTCACTATTAAAAAGCTATTTTTTTTATAAAAAACACGTTAATTAATATTTAAAAATAAAAATTCTATAGTATGAAATGTGTCGAAAAATTACGCAGTTTGCAGATCACAATCCGCGCGCCAGCCGGGAAAGGCGGACGCATTCGTGTAGTCCAATCATTTTTTCTTTAAAAAATCACTTTAAAACGTGTTTTTATGCCAATTTTGACTTTAGTTCAAAATAATATCATATTATATATTCGAAAGCAATCTATTCATCGCAGATAATAATGTTTTTTTTAACTAGTTTTGTATTAAATTGCATTTCTACTCATAACCTAATATTGAACGCATGTCACTTTTGCCGACTTGCTCGCTGACTCGCTATGTTCGCGTTGATGTCATTGTTATTTGAAAGTCAAGTAAGATATTAATTTACGAGATAATTTTTAAAATATAGATAAATGGTTTTTAATTTTATTTTTAATTCAATACATATTGTTGTAGTAGTTTTTTGTTTATTTTAAATAAAAATTATTTAAATTCAATTATTTTCACAGGTGTTTTGACATTTCAGTCGGAAGTCAAAATAATATCTAAATCTGCTTATTCGACAAAAGTTTTAAATTAAAAAACAGTGATATAAGAAAAATTGTTGTTTACTTTTTTTTACAACACCTAAATTATTGGAGAAATATACATACGCTTTTTTATATTCTAGACTTAAAACATTTAAAATTCTAATAATATTACGCGAGCATGACTTGCGTTCCCATATATTTTAAACGTCGGTACTCCATATGGTTGTCTCGTTTCCTCGCAATCTTTCTATCTCACAAGGGGACACGTAAAAAATACGCTCTTGCAAGGTTTATCTGATATGACGTTTGTTCATGTCTCGATCTCGTATTGAAGTAGCATGATCTATCCGACACATATCGCCACTCTGACAGCTTGAAAAATGTATGTACCGCCTTAATACGGTGAGAAATAAATAAATAAATAAATGCGTTTCGTTTCCTAAGAAAAGCGCTTATCATACATCCCCCCATGGTCATGTGATTTTCATTAATGTTTTTTTAGTTTTTGCTTTTTATATGCTATATATATATTTAATATTTTTATGATAATTATTTAATTTCTTTTATTTAAATATAATTTTTATACCTGCAATATTAATTACCGTGTGGTTATTAAAATTGTATCATTATTTGAAATTATGTATTACCTAAACACCTCCATCTTTAATCACGAAATTTTTCCCTTGTATGGAGGTATTTATTTAATTTGAATTTTTGATGCTACGACAGGCCATGAATACCAATTAATACAGCGAAACACATCACAAAAATACTAAGACTTTTGAGAAAATCACATAGATATTGATTGACACGATGTAATCCAAAACAATGGTAAGTGCATATTTTTGAGGCCTTTCGAACATTCTACAAGAATTTAGAATTAACTGAACTATTCTCGAAGAACTATAATCACTGGAAATATGGAGAAATCAGTCCATCACTCTGGATGTTTCACGAACCGACATTGTGCATATAAGAGATGACGGGCCACTTCGGAGTTGAAAAGCGAATTGACTAGAGACAAGCGGGTACTAAGTGTGGAGTTTTCTAGTGTGAACCTGAGCGAAACAACCTTGCGATAGACAAAAGTTCAGCGAATTAAAGAAGGACCTCTGTGAAATGTTCAAATGATAATAAGTGTGAATTAAAGAACGGCGCTCCGATTTAATTCGTGTCTAGTAACTTTGGTGAAAAAATAAAACGTTAACCAATTCCAAGTGTTTCATTTGTCTCCTACAGCCACGATCTAGTTATATAACATATTATATACAACCTCACCGGAAATTAAACTCTCCTGTATGCAGCGAGGATCACATAAAATATGCATATCACAAAAAGTAAAAAATTTGGAAACACTATTCAAAACACGTACATATTAATTTTTTTGTAGTGATTTCATAGATCTCTAACTAACTAACTAACTAACTAACCATCACGCCGTTTCCCTGCAGGGGTAGGCAGAGAGGATTGAACGCCACACTCTTCTATCCT
>JADDOH010013964.1:0-45872 GCA_016648135.1 Agrypnia vestita
TTTGTTCTCCGAGTCAGTAAAGATCATAATCGGTTGCGTCATTCTATTCTGCGTACAAAATATATGTTTTCGTGAATCTTAGTTGGCTTCATGCTCAACTTCTGCAAAAAGAAAAACTCGGAGAGAAATCTCATCCTTGTACACATACCATAAAAATACTTTGCGCATGACAATTTACTAAAGCTTTTTAAAGTTTACATTCAAATTCAATTAACTAACTTTTTTCTTTAATACCCAGAATATTTTATGCTTTTGATTTATCCTTAAGATGGTTTAATCTGCAACTCAATTCAACTTCATACCCTGACATCGGAATACTCTTATTCGAAAATTAATCATTTGTATTGGTTTTGGTAAAAATTACATTAATTTGAAAAAAATACATTAAATATATATTTTTCATGATTTTACCTTGCTAATGTTTGTGGATTACTTTTATAAATCACGCCAATTGTAGTGGAAATAGGAAATTCTCACGAGAGTGAATTAATGGTAGTGTGAAATGATGATGGTGGGCGAGGAATGCACATTGGTAGTCCGTAGTGGCCATTTCCAAAAGTAGTATCTAAAATGATTGTGATGCGAATTCCAGACAACCTGTTTCAAGAAAAGGAGAAATACAAAGCGATATGCGACGATCTGGACGGAACGTTCGCAGAGCTCACCGGATACTAACACCACTATACCACCCCAGGAGACCCGTTCTTTGTTTCAGTACCCCTACTTCAGACTACCCCAAATTATGTCCGCTCAAATATCCACAAACAGGAAGCAATCGCCATTGCACACAGCAGCCTTCCAACCCCACACGACTCTGTGTCACCGTGCCGTCGGTATTGCAACAACGACAAAATGGATCCGTCGCATTGCTGCAATACCGCCGACACTCAAAGCTTATTACAGAAGCCCCGATCCATTACGCCTTTGCATTATCGCTTAAGGTTTTCCGAAATTTAAGCCTTTACCACAAAACATAACAAAACATAACACAACATAACACTAACCACCGCCTTCCTCTTGACAAACATTCGTATGTTGTAATAACAAGTTGTCCTTACATGTTCTTTGTGTTGACTCACTCTATCTTCTTTTTTACAATTTTTGTACTCACTTTCTTCTCTATCTTGTGACTAATAAAATCTTCGACTACTGTCGCTTATATCGCTAAACTGCAGAGGACTGATAAACAAAAGGTATATTTAATGTCATTTAAAAAATACTTTTAATACATCTGTCTAAATAATATATGCAATAAAATACAATTTCTTATTTTTAAATATTTATCTAGCTGTGTTAACTGTAAAAGAAATAAAATTAACCATCTTTCTTTGCGGAACTTCATTCTTTTTCGGTCGCTTTGACCAACTAACTCTACTTTAAAGATAACTAAGAGGTGTACAATATTTAAGACAAACTATAATATGAAAAAAAGATTAAAACTTTCATTCATTCATTCCTTTTAAAAGATATTTCAAAATTATATTAATATATATGTAATCGAATTTAAAAAGTTTCAAACCCCATTTTAAAATGCATATTTAAAATGAGCTTTAATTACAGCTTAAGTTTTACATTTCCAGTCCTTCCTGCGACAATTATTCTATGAAAATCTTTTTCCATATTTTTGATATTAATTTTTTTTTGTTATAGCAAATAGCAAAATAATATTTTGATATTAAAAATACCGAATTTTGATCGAATCGAATCTCTGTTTATGAGTTTTTGCTTGTGTAATAATACTGTTTGGCATTTTCTAGACGAGCTTGGAATCAACAAGGACAGATACAAGAGCTTGGCCGACGAGATGGACTCCACATTCGCCGAATTGGCTGGTTATTAAGTTCCACCAACCACCTTCTCCACCGCCATCACCCCACACACACACACCAGCATGGCTACTCTCATTACATTTATATTTTTACACTTACAGACAAACAACGTCATATTCCTTTAGGCTTAATCTAAACCAGCCTAGAAGTAATTCTGAAATAAACGGAAAACTAGAGAGTATCTTTCGGTATTACGTTTTAAATATCGCGGTGAGACTTTTTAGTTTTTATATTATTTATTTATGATGTTGATGTACACTTACAAATATAACACTTTAACGTTTATTATGTAAATTATGTTACAACTTTTTAAAAGGTAAAATAAAGTATTTATTATTATAAACAATGCTGTGTTTCAATATTTTAATAGCAGGATAAAACTATGTAAATAAGGATTTTTATTCATACAATACAAGAGGCGGGGACAGTATAAGACTTCAGAAGAAAAAGAAAAACACTTCACAAAATTGTTTGGTGTGCAAAGGACTTAAAATCTTCGACAGTCTACCGAAAACAATATAAAATATAATGAATATAAAGAATTTTAAACCGAAGTGCAAAAATTTACCATGAAAAACTTTTAAATGACTAATGATTGTGTACTACAATATGTTTTTAACTAAACAAACAGTGAAATAAAAAAATAATGATTTCATTTATACCAGTGTGGGATATACATGCAAAACACCACTATCTGTAGGTACAATACCATTTTTCATGTAATAATTGATTAATTCTATTCTTCACACTTTCCCAAACAAATTCCCAAAATAAGAAAAAACGTTTCTGCGGCATTCAAAATCGCCTTTAAAAAAGCGGTAGCCAGCAAAACCGCCACTTTGCCACAAAGTGGAAAGAAAAACGCCACTATGGTATTTGTGGTGGTATACTGCCAGTATGCCACAAAATTTAGTACCTACGAAGGTCACCGCCCGTTGTTGAAAACGTGTGTTGTAATTACCTACATTAAATATCTATATAAAAATTGGAAATTAGTATCTTTTCTATAATTGTAGCTCAGGTTTTACCAACTATCCGTACAATAATTTGTCTTAAAATACAATCAATTAAAATATCACTACTACATTAAGAGGTGACTAAGTTGATGCATGCTCTGGTTGTAAACTGCAGTCTTGAATATGAGCATGAAGTAAACAAGGACCGATAGAGATGTAACTTTCGGACGCGAAATAGGATAGAATAATCAAGTCCGTTTTTAACTCATTTTTGAATATTTTTGTTGGCGTTTTATGGATCGTATGACTAGATTCAGCAGTCACCTAAGAAATTTTTTCTGAATATATTCTTCTTCTTCTTCTTCTTCATCAGCCTTCGTCTCTCCACTGCTGGATATAGGCCTCTTCCATACCCTTCCATCCTTCGTTGTTGTTTGCTAATTGTAGCCATTTCTTTCCCCCACAGCGGCTATATCGTCGGCCCATCTCTTTTGAGGTCTTCCGATGCCTCTTTTATTCTCCCAAGGTCTCCATTTCAGAACTCTGAGAGGAATATATTTAACGCCATATAGAGGAATATATTTAACGTTAAAATCCTATTAGTATCTTTTATCGTGGGATTTAAAATTATAAATTAGTAGTCCGCGTGGTCCTAAAGTTTGGCGACCGCTGTTTGGATTCACTGTACATCTATTATTTCTCCTTTTAACAAGAAATTACCAGTTTCCCATTATTATGAAACATCTTACTTGTAAATATTAATTGTAAGTTCAATTATGACACCGATACCCGTGTTCAGAATCCGGCTTTAAAGCCCGCAGTTTTCTTAAAAGTACCATCAATAAATAATTTCAATTCCGAGTCACACCGAGGCCCGCGCTTAGCAAAGGAACCCTTCTGGTCGGCTCTTTAATTACAATTTCTGTGTTTAATTTAAGGTTTCGTCTTGAGGAAAACGCATTTATGGGTTCAAGAGGCCCCAGTACACGATTTTCGTATTTGCTCTCGATTTGCTAAATTTAACGTAAACTTATTAAATCATTTTGCAAAACCCATAGCTAAACAGGCTTTTAATCAATTTTATTATGATGGATCCATTTACTCTTGAAGCATTTCCTTAAAAAAATATGAAAATATATATTGTTATAACATATATAGTATAGGCTATAAAACATAATTTTTCTTTCAAATCAGACTTCGGTTAGACTTCCCACCGACTATATGATAGATCCATTTACTCTTGAAGCATTTCCTTAAAAAAATATGTAAAAATATGTATAGGCTATAAAACATTATTTTTCTTTCAAATCAGACTTCGGTTGGATATCTCACCGACTATACGATTAAATTAATTCGAATTCTTGAGTATGAGGTATAATTTTTTGAATATTTTTATATTAATGACGGTAAAATTTTCTTAGTACGCATGTAAAATTTAATTAAAATAATCGATGTTTTAATGGTTTTATGGATACTGCAATATAGGAAACAGAACTTTACGTTTTGTCTTTTTTAAAACGATATATTTAACAACTTGTCGAAAAATATAAATGTCTGAATAGCACCACTTCTTTTTCAAACTTTATACAATCAACTATATAAAATATAGAGATTAAGTGTATCAAAGATAACTCTATTGCGTGAAAACTAAAATAGTGTTTCGGGGTTATAATTTTTTTGATGTTATAAAAATATATTTATTCATATTTTTTTAAAGAAATGCTTCAGGAGTAAATGGATCTATTATAATAAAATTGATTAAAAGCCTGTTAAACTACGGGTTTTGCAAAATTGTTTAATAATTTACGTTAAATTTAGCAAATCGAGAGCAAATACGAAAATCGTGTGCTGGGGCCTCTTAATAACGCTTCTATTGTTTCCAAGTAATGCCCTAATTTTTAATGGCGGTTTGTCTATTCCTCCAAATATATAAATATTCTTAAAAGGAGATTCCCAAATATTGTACAGTCTTGTTTCTTCATTTAAAAAATATTTTTTTATAAAAAAGGAAGTATGCGTAATATGAATCTGCAGAAAAGCGCCAAGAAAGTGGCTCAGTAGCAATGTTCCCTCTGAGGTGTAGTGTGGGCACTCGCACAATATATAAATATCTGTACGCACACATACTCCCAATCCTCGCACACAGGAATCATCTTATTAAATGCACCATATGTTGCACATTCCGCTGGACTCATTTCTCATTGCTCTCTCTCAAAAAACGATGCACATTTGCGCACTTATCTTTTTTAGAACATTTACTGCCCAGGTAAGTTTAAGATAAGTACACAAAATAGAAAAATTAGAGGGAATGTTGATTTTACGTTTAATTGAACGTTTGAGTAGAAATAGACTTTTCAAGATTAAGTAAAAAAACATTGTAATAATAAAAAAATACATGAAGCAACTTCGAGAGCTCACAAAATATTTCGATATTTCATGGTTTTGAGTGTCATATTTTCTGAAAATTGTTTATTTTATGAACGTAAAGCGTTTATCTAAAATTATGAATTTAAAATATTGCTCAGTGTGACCCACGATAATTAATTGAAATAAAGTCTGAAATACAGAACTGGAACACTTATTACGAATATTTTTAGGCTGAAATTTCGTAACCGTGTGCAGATTCCATCATGAGGTGTTTGTCTAATACACGTGCATGTAAAATATTCTATGTTAATTATTAATATAACTCTTGTCGTACGTACGCCATACTACTTTTAATAATGTTCTGCGAAAGCAAATTGTACATACGTACGAGTATTTCGGGTAAAATAGACCTATAATCAGCCGGCACATTATTTGACTGGATGTAAAAATCACAGCTTTCTGTTGCTCCATTTATGAAAATTAATGTATTAGCTGACCTTTGCGTTTCCAACTGAGGTGCGTATAAACTTCCCCTCTTTTCAATAATAATTTAATTTGGTGCAAGAAGCAAGGTGCCTTCCTACTACCAATTATTGCGTAAATTTGAAAATATTAGTTTTACTGTCATTAATCACGAGCTTTCATCTAGGCCAATTATAATTATGAAAATAAAATAAGTATAACATCATTTAGCATATAACTATACTTACTCCATTTCGTTTTATAAACTATTGTAATCATCTTACTTTCTTATTTCTTTATTATTTTATATATACTAAATTACAGATACAAATGGTATACATAACTACAGCTTTCTTGACTCTTAATTAAATTAAAGAAATTATCTGAGGAAGAAAAATGGCAGATCATAAAATTTGTAATAAATAACAAAATAAATTGTCCACCTGCGCGGAATATTAAAAAGCACATTGATAAAAATCATTTGAATAAATAATTTGTGATGAATTTGTTTGTTTTCGGTTTTTTTCCTTTCTTATAAGAATTTTTTCTTTTAGGGTTTTCAGTGTAATAAGAAGAAATATGAAATTAATATACAAAAGTATCCAAATCTAAGTAAATTTTTTATTTATAGGCGATGTGGAAAATTTGTATGTTTGAAGCAGTCAAAACTTTGAAACGGTGCTCTTTAGCGTTGTGAAATTTTGACAGCTTATTTATTCTGTCTAAAATTTACATTTAACTGTCAAAAAGTATGATAATCTATATTTTTGATATCTATTTACGGCTTTTTATGTTCTTCAAAGCTGGATAGTAAGGCTTGTTATAAATAAATTGTTAAACCACCAAAATCCAACACACGAGGAGTATAAAAGCAAAGACAGCAATATCAAAAAAAAATGTTTTGAGTGCATTCACCCAGGATTACTAATTTAGAATGTACTGAATTCGAGATTTAATAGGAAATATAGCTCTATCCATGTTTCTAAATCACTATTTAAAGCAAAGATAGCAATATCTTCATAGTGTAAAAAGCAAAAGCAGCAATATCCACTTCAACTAATTAACCCCAAGGATATGTCACGTGACAAAATGACCGCGTCATACTGTAGTGAGAGTTGAAACATAGTATCAAAGACAGCAATATCTAATTATGTAAATAGCAAAAGCAGCAGTATCCACTATTTGGTAACAAACAGAGCAGTATCCACATTTAAAATTTAAATATTTATTTATACACGTACATAAAAGGAAAACTGAGGTAGCAATTGTTTTTAAAAACTTATTTTTAATAAGATGTCTCGTCATTTGCTGGGCCTCATTTGCTGAGTCGAGGGCGAAGCCATGCGATGATTTTTGTAAGTGAGTAAGTTGTTGCGTGCCAACAGACTCACCGGCCGCACTACAGCACTGCTCACCGGGGAGAGACGATCAGAGTACTGCGGAGTGTTGGATGCCAATTAGGGGAACAGCTGGGAGTATGTGATTAAAATAATTGTTGTGTGGTATGAGTATGTGGTATGGTAAAAGTATGGTAAAAGGTATGGTAAAAGATATGAGGGATGTATTAAGAGATGATGGAAAAGAGAGACGATTTGAATAGGCATCCATCTTTCTTTACACGGAATTGGGACCGGCACTGCGATTAGAAACGGAGTTAATAAAATAATAAATTAACAAAATAAGATGGAGGTTTCATAGACTCCAGAGAAACTTTCTTGAGTAGTGCTAGTTTTTTTAGTACCTATTTATCAGTGGGATATTGCTGCGTTCATTTTTACACCCCTCACATTGAGAACAGTAAGTTGTCGCAGACCTGATTTCAATAAAAAATAATAAAAACATATATTTAAAGGAGTTTTAGATATCAAAGATTTATTTTTCTAGGAATTTTCCGCTAGACGGGTTGAAGGCATTTGATCAAGAAGGGTTGATAAGAGCGCCTCTAGCGAGGGAAAAGGATATTTATAATGAAGATAGGAAACGAGGTCACCTTCCCCGGCCTGGAGCCCGGAGCCTGGGTGCCTTCCCACACCCTTATCGATGTCTGACCTTTTAAATAATTAATTTGACAGTAGATATGTGCTGTTAGCCTTATAATGAAGCTATGAATCATTGAGTAGGAACCTAATTTGAATTAACCATAATTCTGTTAACCAAACGTACCTCGTTTATGATGTGATGGGAAATTAATAGTTTTTTTTACCTTAATTTCTTTAAAAAAATTAATAATTTAAAATTATCTTAAGTTTTAATATAAATTCTTATTTAAAATATAAAAATATTATTTCATTTGACTATTCAACGTGTATTAGAAGATTAAAACGACGAAATCGATAATATATAACAGAAAATAAATAAAAACTAACCCATAAAAAACAAGTTTTTATTATACTCCCTTTCTCATTGAATCAGGTTTCGTACCTACTGCACGCGTCGGGGTCATTAACAAAAAAACCGAAAAAACATTAAAATTTCGAAAAATCCAAAATTATACTATAATTATTACTTTTTTAAACGAAAAACATTGTTAGATCATTTTTATCGTCGCCACGAGTCTGCCTGCAAAGTTTCAGTTCGATTGGATCACTGGAAAAGGGATAAAAATCGACCCAAAGTTTTTCCGGCAGACAACAAACTGCAGGCGCTACGAGTTAAAAGAAGGGGGGTAATAAAATAAAAATAAAACCGGCTAAATTGCGAAAGCGTCATCGCTTGGAAATTTCGATCGATAAAAATTTGTCGCTATGTCTCACTCAATGCAGCCTCCTTACTGACAACAATATTTTCAACCAAGGATGCGTGCAAGCAGATGAATCATTTATCTCTAAACATGTCTAAAGGATAATACGGAATCTAAAGCAAAGCTGTCATTCAGAGTTAATTTTATTTTGGAAGTTTACTTTTATAATCAAATCTTCGGAACTCGAAGACTAACTTTCATTAATTTTGTGAACACGAACTCTTGGGTCGTTATTAAAAATACATTATAATTTGTTTTATTTGATATAAGTACTTTAATCATAAATTTTAATCCTTTTGTCTGACTTCGAGTAAGTAAGGTCGTCAGATAATTGTATCACTTAAATGTGTAGTTTACATGCAAATGATTCTGAAAAAAATTGCGAAAATTTTTATTTTTTTTATTCTATTATTTTATTTGATTTACTACCTAACCAACCCTTGTATTGTACCTACTCCTATAAAATTAGGGTTTCTTGTAATTGGTCATTATAAACTCTGTCTAATTATAATACCTACATATTATTACAACGAAACGCTGTAAAAAAAGGAAAGTAAAAAATTCGTTTGATTGATATTTAAAAAAACTGAACATAATTTTGTACTTTGTAAAAAATAATGTCCCCCGTTAATAAGAATGTAATTAAAATGAGAAAAAAATTAGCATCTTATTTAAAAAGTTCAGAAGTTGGGAAAAGCGCGTGAAGTAGGGGAAAAGGGAAAGTAATTCTTTATGCTATACATATATCTTTTGCACTTCTTTTTATTCTTATCTCTTGTCCTTTTTACTAAGTAGATTTGTCCTTTCCTATCCATTCCTTATTCCCCTTTTACCTCTAATTCTTTGACTTTCATAGTTTTTCCATAACTTAAAACTTTCACTTGTTTTTGTTTTTTATTATATAACTCAAGTTATTGTTGCTTTCTGTTAATACACAACATATTAATTCTGTGGAAACTTGTAAGATGGTCTCTGTACTGTTCAACAATCATGTATAATCTCTTTATGTTAGTTTCCCATAAATAAATAAATAAATAAAAGTGCAGGTTCACACCAAAGTGGCCAATGGTTTTCTATATTTAAATATGCTGATTTTATTATTAAAAAATATACACATTAAAAAATCGGCTAGAAATCCATTTCAAGGAAGAAGCACGCACAATTGAAGATGATTATAAATTTATTTTAAAGCTAAGTAAAAGCCATAGATTTCAAAGCAGGGCAATCCCTCCTCATCCGTTAATCGTATATTTATGTATATTGTGCATAGACATTTTTTTTTACCAATATTATATGTCAACGTCATTATCCATGACTATACAACTCTGTATGGGTCTTTCTAAATAGTACCCAGTCTTTGCACTGAGCTGCTTCCCGCCAGTTGCCGACGCCAAGAATGTCTTCTTCTTCTTCAGCCTTCTTCTCTCCACTACTGAATCAGGCCTCTTCCAACTCCTTCCATTCGTCTCTATCTTAATCCCTCCATTCAGGTGCCACCAACAATCGATATAGTCAATCAATTTCTTCGGTGGCCTTACGAAACTCATTTCATTTGTCAGGGCCTCCAATTCGATATTCGTGGCGCCCATCTGGTGGCACTCTGTCTAGCGATAAGTCCTGCCCATTGCCACTTCAGTTTTGCAACACAGTCCATGACATCGACAACTTTGGTTTTCCGTCTAATTTCTTCGTTTATTAGTATACCACGGAGACTTACACCAAGCATGTGCCGTTCTATGAATTGTATGCATTTTAATTTATTGATACGTTTTACTGTAAGGGTTGTTATCTCCAGTCCATAAGTTATCATTAGTTGAATGCATTCATCAAAGACCTTTTTTTTACCAAGAATGTATTAATCCTTATTCATATTGTACTGCCACCTAACTTTGCGTGTACCTATTTTATTAATTTCTTCAGGCATCCAGGTAGGAATATGCATCATTTATAAATTCTTTACGGACTAATTTATCTTACCGCTTGTCTTTTTACAATGTTGAACTATATACAGACTAGTTCATTTCTTTACCTTACTGTTATTTTTTTCAATATTACATTAATATATGCGTGTATATGAAAAGTAAAGGGCGAATATAGTAATGAAAATATTTTGTGAGTCATCAAGTACGCGTAAAGAGGCTGATTTTCAATTCATAAAAGAGAGAACTCTTCTGTGATTCATTCATAAATACGTTTACTTTAACAAATTGAGTCCAGGCTCGGCTTAATTAGAGCGAGTCGAGATTTACACCCGGACAGAGTAATAGGGTCTATTAATTAGAGGTTCGGGTGCAGGATTAACCCCGATTCCGGGTGCATAGAGACCCCCTCCAGAATGCAACCCAGCCGTGACGCTGTCGGTGTGTGGGGGCTCGCACAGGCGCGGGGGCCTCCCAGCCTCCCAGCCGCGCAGGCGCCGCGCTATTGATCGCCCGCCTCCGCTCACTTGTGTGGCCAAAGGTGTTTCAGACTCGACTGTCAACGTCGAAGCCTTCCAGAAAGTCACCGGACGAAAAGCCTTCCTGCCGCGAAACTGAAAGGAAATCGGGCAAACCTGATTTCTCCAAGATCAGCGGGTATGAGGGATAATTCCCTCCGTTCGGTGCGACAACATGTGATGGACGCTGCATCCTAAACGTATTGTTTGTGAGAAAAACAACCACCCTGTGTTTGCTCATCTTCTCTCGCCGAGCACCTGTCAGTTGCCGCTTCGTGCGCTTTAAGGGAGGAATACAGCCAGCTTCACCATGAAGGTGCTGGAAGACGGACCGGAGATAACAGCTATCGACACAGGTAAGCTGTGGCAATGTATACTAAGACACAGACGCAATTAAGATCGCCATTGCTGTGGAGATTTCAAATCATCTCGTAAAATAGGTCATCTGTATTTGTAACAAGATGCGATTCTAAATCACGTCTGTACAATGTATTTCTATACAAAAACTAGATTAATCTAAAATAAACGACTTATTGATAAGCGAAATATTGATCTCGAAGAAAGATGCTGCAGAAATTGTTGCATGTAAGGCACATAAGATATTTCATACAAATATCAAATAAATACACAAAACTCACGATTTATGTAATCGCTGTTATTAACAATATCTTGTAGATACTACAAATATATATTAATTACATATTTTTTATAACTACGTAATATGCGCAGTTGTACGCAAATTACTTATTTTGTGCCATAATTAAAAATTTTCATGTAAACCAACCGCGAGAATTTTAATTCAACGTCATCATTTCGCAAAATCTAAAATAATATAACATAAAAAAATTATAAATATAGAGAAATTTTTTTATTTACAATATAAATAAAACTAATTTTCTTTTATGAGTAAGCATGCTTATTATATTTACAAATAATATTTCTCTAGAAATATGTATTTGTATCATTTCTTTGATGATCGCCATGACTGGTAACTTTTCTGATCCATTTCAATCAAAAGGTTTACCTCGATAAAACATTTTTATGAAAGCGTTTCGCGGAACGGTATTCTTCATAGAAATATTTGTATCATTATATAATGTTCACGTCTGATGCCGTCACAAAAAATATTGGAAATTGAACAATGACGAGGTCTTTCAATTTTTCTGTCTGTTTGGTATTCTGTTGGATTTTTATACCCAGCTGTTAATAATAAAATGTTAGGGCTTGTTGAAAACCGCCAAAGACAAGTGAGGAAAATAAATTGTATTTTTTTAATGCGTAATTAAATATTTTCCTAATTTTTTTCGTTACTTTTCGTCTTGACGAAAAAGGTCAAACGTCAGATACATTAAAGCTCGCAAAATGTTAAGATATTGCCGAAAATAGGAGCACGTATTTTTTTCTGGCATATTTTCATTTGTGAACAACATTGTATTTTTTGTCCTTAGCCCACGTCTTTTAATGACCAACATTTCTCTCTGTCCTCTGCATCCAACTGCTTTCTTCGATCATTCTTACGTCATAGGCTCAGCGAGCTGGGGTATTACATACGTTTCCGTTTTAAGTAGGCTTCTTTTTACTTACAACTTCTATCTGAGTATTATTTATTTACTAGCTTTAACCCGTCAAAAATGACGCGAAGATGCATATTATTAATTCTAATTTTTTTTTTATATAATTGCAAATTTTATCAAATCTAAATTCACGAAAATGCACCTTAATGAAGAGTATCGTTGTATAGAGAATTAAAAACAATTTGGCCGCGAGTTACGGTTGTTACGGCTGAACAGCGCCATCTGGCGTAGTGTAGCCCCTTGGTGGCGTTAGGGACGGATATTATTATACAGATAATTACGTATATAGTAATAGGGAAACTACAGTAATATAAAAATTACAATAAATTTAATTTATACATGAGTATCAACAGACGCGTGCAGTGAGAACATTAAAGCCAAATTTTACGTAAACATATATTTGGAAAAAATAGAAAATCACAATTTATCTGACAGAATATGGTGACGTATTAAAATATTAATATTATGATAATAATTGTGATGAGAATTTTACAAGATAGGTATATGTTTATTTCGATTTTTTTCCAAAATATATGGTTACGTAAAAGTCATGCCTCTATGTTCCCACTGCACGCCCCTGGTATCAAATAATATAAATACCATATTCAAGTTTCTACGTATTTAACAAATTATATGAATTGCTACTGTTACCATAATTGAGAATGATATCGAAAGGAGATTGACAGCGGAAAACAAAATGAATGGTGCTCTGAATGAAATTATGGCCAAGCAAGATTAGTGGTGCATAATGGAGTTCTGGTGCCAACTCTGATGTGTATATGTATGGAAGTGAAGCCTGGAATTGGCATTTAAAACGCATTTTCGAATGACATGTTATTCAGCTGTTTCTGCGGCTCTTGCTTGTGAGTGACGTGATTATTAATTTTAATCAAAATATTAAAAAATCACGTCGAAATCATCGTCTTTAATAATGCATAGTCATCCACTTTACATAAATGTTAAAAGTTTCAGAGCTCTAGCTAGTCGGGAAGTTGGTGAAAAATCAATTACAAGATTCCACCACAACAAACAACAGACAAAGAGAGTTAAATAAAAGCATGTTAAAATAAAACTTCTTCAATATGAGATAAACGACTTTGTGTTGACATTATTAATATAATTAATAATTCACTTTTTTTCACCATTAATTTAAATTTGAGGTGAAAACAAAGTAGGTACATTCTTATTGATTATATAAAAAAATAAAAGACCGAAGAGGGATTAGAAGTATTTGGTGTACTACGTCTTCTATTTCTGTCTTGCTATGAATATCTTCATTTTTAATTCTATCAGTGGACCACTGGGTTGCATTTTGCCTCTTTTTATTGACCACATTGGTCAACAGTTTATTTTATTGTTATATGACATTTTTATTGTTACATGTTATCGATAAAAATGTCATGTTTGTTCAACCCCGGCTAAATATTTTATCACACGGCTTATTTTAATAAAATAATCGTGTTACTTAAGATGAAACAAATTATATTACATTAAATTATAGAGGCAGACATACATATGTACAGTCTGTCTCTTTCCGATAATTACATTAGACGGCGGCAACATAGATAATTTCATTTTCATCTCCCAAGACCAACCGTCGATGTTTTGTCTGTTGGGAGAAATATTCATCTGTGATCATAACCACATTGCTACAAATAACATTTTCTAAATTACTGAAAGAGAAATTTCTACAGAATTATAATTTTCTCTCGTTTAATGTCATTTTTAATAACGATGTTCGACTATTTCATTTATTCGCGTTTTATATACGTTTTATATTAATATGCTTAGCAGTTATGTGCACATCTAAAACATTTATTATTACGTATAATATCCCCATCCCCAATAATAATAATTGTAATGTCCATCCGTAACCGTAACTAGAATCCAATAGTTGATCTCATTCAATTTTAAAAATTAGTATGATAGGTGGTGATCTCATTATTAAATAAAATATTGGATTGTTCCGCTTTCAAAATAAGCGTGATTTCAAAATTGTTATTTAAAAGTAAAATGAAAACATTGACTATATACTAAAATACCTACTCTGAATTTGATTTTTTTTAAATATTTAGATTATTTTTTTAATATTTCAACAAATAAGTGCATCCATTGCCATTGGTAATAATCATTAATAAAAATATATGATTCTCTATGTAACGATGTCCATCACTAATGCTACTAGATGGCACAAATAATGAGGAGATATATAAAATGAGGTCAAAAAATTAAAATTCTCTATTTAACAATGTCCGTCACTAACGCTACCAGATGGCACAAATAATAATGTGGTATAATATAATAATGAAGTATAAGAAGCATAAAAGTATAATTCTCTGTTTAATAATGTCCCTTACCAACGTTAAGACTCTATGCTACGCTACATGACGCTGTTCCTACAGCCTTAACTGGCGACCGAAATATATAATAAGAATGCGTCTTTTTTTACGGGTTATAACTAGTTATTTTTTATACTATACACATTAAGTTATATTACACTTTAAATATTACAAATTACAAAAGATTACGGACATTAACACGCGCCTAATTTAGATATGAAACCATTTCTCCTGTTTAAATTGAGGGCATTGTCATTTTATTACATATTGCAAAACAGTGTCACACACAAAGCAGACAATCCACATTGAATAAGGAATACATGATTACTAGTAGTACCAGTAACTAGTAGTACTAGTAATTCGGTCAAAAATGACTGAACATTGGTTCGCGCCTTTGCTTAGTCCTAGTATATATTTATCGCATATTTTTGGCGATCTGTGGAAAGGCAGCCGCAGCAATGCTGACCCGGGGTTCAAGCCCCATCTCCGGCCGTTTTCTTAGTCGTGAATTCGAACGAAATTACGGGGACAGATAACGAAATTATCATGTTTGATTACGTACACTCACAAACACTTGTATCAAAGATTTAAGGTTATTATTACTGTCGTTAGACATATTTAACTGTAAATGGTAACGGATATTTTATACAAACCGTAAGTTTTTCCGAGAAACGATTCTCGACGTTTCGCCGAAGTCGTATTCAACGTCATCGGGAGAACGACCTGTACCCGCGGAGGTATAGGGCGGACTGATTAATGTTTCCGGGGGCGTAAATTATATGCACATTGTTGTGGAGTGTTCTGCAAAGTCTTACTGCTGTTGGTTTTCGTAAGGAGGTTCTTAATTTTGATTTAAACTTTAAAAATAATTCGCTTCCGTCTGGAAGGGCATTAAAAAATTGAGCCCCTCGATATGTGAGTGGTGGTGGTCTGTACTGGTCCTGAACCCGGGCATTGTAATGTCACTAAAACAGCTCCTTAGCGATGCATTATTGTTGAAGTGTATTTTAATGGGTTTGAATAGAGCACATTTTTCATAGATTTGATGTTAATCAAATTATCAAAAATTGAAATTTTCAGGTTGGTATTAAATGTTCATTTTATTCTACAATACAATTGAAAACTTCAAAAAGTCCTGTTTAAATTATTTGAATTACTTATCTCTCCACTTTTTCCGCGGGAAAAATATTATACGGTCGTATTTAAACGACCCACCCTATCCGACTATACCACATTCAAAATAGACTGGAAAAACGCAAAATTCACTCTTTAACATGTTTATTGTTAGGATATTTCTAACCTCTACGCCTTATGAACAAGTATATCAGTTTTTCAGTCAGCCTCAGACTGTACAAATAAATTAAATACAAGTACTTTATACGTGGGGTATAAAAGCAAAGGCAGCAATATCCAAAAAAATAAAAATAAATGTTTTGAATGCAATCATCGAGGATTGCTATTTTAAAATTTACTGAATTCTAGATTTTATGCATTTTCAAAATGTTTCCTATAAATTTATAAGCTATGTTTCCTATAAAATAAAAATAAATCCAATTCAGTATATTATAAATTAGTGGCGGCCCTCGTAGCCCAGTGAACATGTCAGTGGCTTCTCACACCGAGGTTCCGGGTTCGATTCCCGGTGAGGTCACAACTAATCTATGTGATTTACTCAAGCTTGGGCGTTTTGTGATATTTTTCGGTACTGCAATTAGGTCTCTTGGCCTCTTGATGCGTATATAAAATAATAATTAAAAAATTTAAATTAAAAAGTAATCCTCGACGACTGCATTCCATTTTTTTTTGATTTTGCTGCCTTTGCTTTTATACCCCGCATAAAAGAAAAATAAATTAAATTGAAATGAAATAATCGGATAGACATATTTCTACATTAGAATATAGAGCGATCTCAATTTAGGTGGCACATGTCTAGTAAATATTAGTAGATTCACAAGATATATCTTCATGGAAACTCTGAAGGGAAGGTCACCCTAAATTAAGAAGAGGAAAACAGCGGTTTTCTGAGACTCAGAGCACCGACTTTCCTAGGAAATGAAGATGAAAATGAATTAAATTACCTTATTTTACTCTTTCTTATGCGGTTGCTCGTGTCGATGATGACGTCTACCTTGGTTGACGCAATTATCAACCCGTAGGTTACGCAAATTTTACCACGTAACCATATTTATATTCATATTGTAAGGCGATATTCTCCCGATGAGGGTGTGTTCAGGAAGGTGGTGTCAAAGGCACACGTGCTGCATGCGGCACGCGAGGAAAAATGTTGTCACGCTACTAAAGAGCTTCCATTCCAGTTTAATTTCTAAAGGAATAATAACGTGGCGAAACATCAGCCCAACACTTAGCTGGTTTATCTCAAATTAGAATTTCTGAAATAATGACGTGGTTACGGCTTAGATAAGCTTTGTCTTTCACTTTGAATATTTGAATAAGACAGCGCGGAAAATTTATCCAATTATCTCTTGGAAGCTAATCTCGAATAAGTGTATAATATAGTGGCAGATAAATGTATAGAAAAATTATCTAAAGAGGTTTGAAGAAGGCTTTGTCTTTTTACTCCCTTTATTTTAACTCGTAGCGCCTGGTTGTTTGTTTGACGAAAAAACTTTGGATCGATTTTTAACCCTTTTCCCGTGATCCAATCGAGCTGAAACTTTGCAAGCAGACTCGTGGCGACGATCAAAAAGATCTATCAAATTTTTGTTAAAAAAAATTAATGATTATAGTTTAATTTTGGATTTTTCAAAATTTTAATGGTTCTTTCACACCACGGAGTAAGTTGTATGAAAAGACTACGACGCATCTGGTAGACACGAACACTGATATAATTTTTCGAAATTTTTCAGTACTCCCTTTCGTAGCGTCACCCGACACAAGCCCAACGCGTGGGGTAAGCGCCAAACCTGTTTCAACTAGTAAATGAGAAAGGGAGCATAATAGAAACTTGGTTTTTAGGGGTTAGTTTTTTATATTAATGATTGCCGCGCAATGGAAATAATTTATGAAAAAAACATTGTATCTTCTTTTAACGTGAATACGTGTTTAAAAGCGCTACATGTTAAACTATCTGACCCTAACAAAAAGAGGTCCGACTTAGAAAGTTGAGGTAGGTGTATGCCTTATCGATGAATTGAGGGTAAAAGTAAGTTACATGAGCGTTACGAATTGGTACACTCGATCAACTTACAGACCTCGTAACTTGTGAACCTTTCGTCCGATCGGAACGAAACAACTTTTAAAAGATACATTGTAAAATCTTATGTGTGAGTTTTTCACTTAAACCGAGTGAACATTTTTTAAGTATTTGGACCATTGAAAGCAATCAAACAGAAATCGAGATACGTAGTGTTCGCGGAAAGATATCGCCGAGACGAATATAGCGGAATCTAGAATCTAGCAGACGAAGGATTAAAGAGTGCGTGCATGAGACAACATATTCCACTAGCACTATGTGTGTCGCGGCGAATATGCTCTCCACGAGTGGATTGCAGTTAGATGCGGGCGTGGTATTATTGACGACTGCATGATGAGTGGAGTATATACTGTTACGAGATGCTAGAAATGAAAAGAGCTGCACATAATCGAGGATTTCCCAACACTCTTAACGTTTGGAACTCATTGGAAATTACTGGTAGGGTCAGGGGCGTGCAGTGAGAATAAAAAGCATCACTTTTTTCTAAGCATATGTTTTGAAAATGAACCGAAATAAGAGGTATACCTCGTAATATTCTTATCACAAAAATTCGCATATTATTCAGATTTTAATATTTTATATTATTCTGCCAGAATTTTTTTTTATTTCGATTTATTTCCAAATATGTGTTTAAATTAATGTCATACTTCTTGGTCTCACTGCACGCCCCTGGTTACGCTTAGTTAGTTAGGTCTGGTTAGGTTAGGTTAGGTTAGGTTATCCCGGAACATTCGTGAAATGCCGGATCCTTGTAAAAGCGGGCCGCGTTATTTCTGCGCATTTTTTTTAATGTTTGGCGGAGGCCAAACATTAAAACAGTAATAAAAGTTTTTTAATTTCAAGTGTTTCATTTGTCTCTCACCGCTGCACTCCCATAATAATAATACTAATTGGAATATTTATTTAGATTTCAAATTATTTTACAAAACAACTTACTGGCTAAAAAACTTATTTACTATTTTCTTGTACACTGGATGACATGCAATAAAAATGGAACTGACGGTTAAAACTATTAGGAGCGAAAAACATTAGGTACCTACTGTTGTATCGGTCTGATTCTATAGGTTTTTATATGTTAACCTTTTTATAAGTTAATTAACCCCACGGCTATTTCCCCGAATATTTCTGTCATTTTCTCTCCTTAATGAAAACATACGCCAGTATTATCTTTAGGATTTATGTCACGAAACTTCTCTAGCGAAACAGTCCGCCGCCAGCATTTACCCATGTCACTTCCACGTCCCCGACGAGTACATCCTGTGTATAGCCATTGCGGGACGTCCGGGATCTTACCAGTGTGGATGAGAGGCATCTACAAAACGTGCTCCAGATATGTGGTCATTGCATCCAGTGACGTAACTACCAAAAGGGCAGACGGTGCAGATGGAAAAAGTGGCACAATATTTCAACACACCTTCCTTTTATATAAAAATATTGATTAATTAAGATAAACTGTAGAAGTCTAACAGAAACGAAGCTATTTATATGGAAAACGTATTTGGAGCTTATGACATGTATGGGCTGGCTTATGTGATCACTTTACACAATGCCACATTCACCAATTCCACCGTAAGAGCTTTCGCACATTATCAAATTTTTGAAAGTCATATATTTGGATATTACAGAGTTATTTGGAAAACATTAATACCTCGCACGCCGTGGAGATATATAAGTGACTATTATTAGTTATCATTCGTATTTACAGTTTGAAATTTGACTATTAATATCCTCATTATTACAGTAAACTTTGGATTGCGAGTAACTTAATACACGTGTTAGGTCTTGCAATACGAGTATTCGCTTTTTCTCACCCTTGTGGAAGACCATTGGACTAAAAGTGATTGAAGACGACACTCAAGAGCGGGTGGGAGAACATGGTCAGGAGCAGTTCACCGACAAACTGATGAATCTGCATCATGATGAGCAACAGCAAAAGATTATGAAGAAGATATCGTCCGAGGAGGAGAAAGAGAAAAGGCGGAAGGATTACTTACTTCAAATGAGGTTATGGTGTGTAAAATGTGGAGTGTAAAATGTTGTAGAATAGCACCGCACGAATAAAGCCATGTTTTCACTAGGGGACAAATCACGAAACATTTCGCGCGGCATGTCGCATCAACATCTACGCTCATGTTTCGGGGACAATGACGCGGTCATTTGACGTGTACACACCGGGACTCACATATCACTTGTCGCGGAAATGTCGCCTGATGAGGTTATGATGATTAGTGCTGCGCATTTATTTATTCTAACGAGTTTATCGAAACGTAAGAGGAAAGAAAGGTGATGGGAGCGAAATTATTTACATCAAAGAGAAAGAAGAATGGATATTCTATGCGATCTTCGAATGTCTGACGGTTCTTTTGTCAATTTCACTCGAATGACAACAACTGATTTTGACAATTTATTACAAATAATCGGGCCTTCCATAGCCAAGCAGGACACAATATTACGGAACGCTGTTGGCCCTCACATAAGACTTGCAATTACAGCTCAATTAGAGCTCGATCAGTTGGATAACAATCTCGTTCCCCCACACTAATGTCATGTTGAGTATACAGTTACGGCGCATGCGCATTCGCTTGCAAACATACCACGTGGTACTGACGCGCGGCGCGATGTCGCGGTGAGCTCGCTCGGGAACCGTGCGCATGGCAACTTTGCCACGGCACGTAGAAATGCCGCGCTATGTTGCGCGACGTTGCAACGTCACGTAGACTCTATGCCGCGCGTGATGTTGAGGGACAATTTGTCTCCTAGTGAATACATGGCTTAAGGATGCGGCAGTACGAGCGATGAATCTGTTTAACCACAATACAATGTCTCATTTCTGCGACTCCTCAAAAAGAGGCAAAAGCAACTTCCCTTGTCAAAGTCACATCCCTCACACCAGTCACGATTAAATTTAATTATTAAACAATATTTAAATATTAAAAGGTACTTTGTATTGATCATTTATATTAATTTTTTTGGGCGTGGAAAAAATTCCAGTACTTCGATTACAAAAAATTCGACTTTCCGAATTATGCTTGCAATCCAAGCTTCTACTGTTTTGTTAATAAGCATTTCAAGACTAACTTGTCAACGGGTAAAGTGTTCAACCCCCTTCAAAAACCACCCATTTAGGCATTATTAATAGCATAATGTCCTCATCAATAATGCTCCCACGCAGGTCTCCTAAGTGCGACTTATGTAGTATTACAGTAGCTTACATTACTTTACTTAATTCATCTAATATATACCACTTAATGTTTGGAACAAGTAGCGGGGAATAGGGTGAAAGGTGCTTTGAATGCAATAATTTCTAACAGAAATATGTCTACCAAGACAAGACTAGCGGTACATAATGGAATTCTGGTATCAACTCTGATGTATGGATGTGAAGCCTGGAGCTGGCAGAAGAGGAACGAAAGTAGACTGAATGCAATGGAGATGAGTTCCCTCAAGCGTATGTCTGACAAATTCATTTACGATAGAGTAAATAATGAAGATAATAGGAATGAATGTAAAGCTGATCTTAACATAATTAATAGCATTAAAAAAGGGTCACTCAGGTGGTTTGGACATGTTGAGCGAATGAATGAGGAAAGAATGGTAAAAAAAGATATATAATGCATGTGTTGACGGTGCCAGAAAGAGACGTAGCACGATCAGATTAACCAGTTACTGAAAGATGGTCCCATTAGAACCCTCAACAATCGTCGAGCTTGTATGCGAAGATGTATGAATGTGGATGAGACGAGAGTTGCGTGTCAGGACAGAAGAGCGTGGCGCTCGATCCTCTCTGCTTACCCCCACGGGGAAACGGCTTGATGGTAAGTAAGTAGGTATACCAATTAGGTACACCCGCTATTTTTATTGATGTGTGATAGATGAAAGCTCAATAGAAAACTGTGACTCCATACTCTGTGACAATTTAAAAATGACAAATTCTACAAAGTACCTAGGTGCAGTACAGATAACTGCACAACAATTAAAATGCAAGGGACAAATAAATACAATGGTAAACAGAATTCACAAATTGATATACATATGTATATTTATAAGATTACGCAATACATCTCTTAGAATAAAATATCACGCCTTTGTCCAACCCATACTTCAATACGCAATAATTGGCTAGGGAGGAACGTATAAAACCATTCTGCAGACATTAAAAATAATACAAATATTGATCATAAAAATAATTTTAAAGAAACCTAGAATATATTTTACGGAATTACTGTTCAAAGAATTCAAGGTCCCAAATTTAGACAGCTTAATATCTGATGATTACTTTGAAGGGAATACAATTAATATTGATGAATAAATAAAAAAAATTTAGAGAAAAACAACAGTTACGCCTATTTTATGATCAAACGTCGAAATTTCATAAAAATATGAATAAATAAAAATAGCCTCATTGCGCATTCGTTTTATCCAAACACGTAGGTACTTAAGCTTACCCTTTATCAAACACATTATACATACATTTCAACAGTGTCAACATGATTCGAGGATACGTACAAATTGTGGGTGTAAGATAAAATTGCTATCACGATATGTAAATACTCGTAAAAAATACTCTATCGGAATATGGCCACTCAACGTCATAATCAGGTTAATGATGGTAATGTATGTCCCTTGTCAAATAATTTCGATACACGCATTGAACCATAATGATATTGATTTCTTATTATTTTATTTACTTTTTTCTCGTAGCTTTTCTTACCTCGGACAGTTGGTGAATAATATCAAATGTTATTTACTGGTCAGCATACAAATGACATGTTGAGGAAAACATACATTGAGCTATGAATATGTTATTCTACTTACTTGATATTTATGGTTTTCTATTTTTTCTACGCTTTTCAATAACTGACATTTAAGGTGACTTGTTGCGAAGTAGTTGTTGTTCTGGTCTTTGTTTTTTGCTACTTATTCATAAGTGGCACATTTTCTTTAAATATTTTGTTAATTCAGCATAATTTGAATTTGAAATGTACGAAAATTTTATGAGTATTAATAAATAATGTAATTTTTAAATATATTGTAACGAGATGGTGAACCTATTGAATACTGACAACGATAAGACCGAATTTTCTCTAAGATTCCATAACATTATGCACAAACGAACTATATTCTGAAATAATCTAAAAGTCTTTCCTAACATATTGAATGTTCCGCAAGGAGGATCTAGAAAGGCGTTGTTATCAATAAAAGGAAGAGCTTCACGCAACGCAGGGCAAGTCATTCGTGACGATAACCTGTGTGACAACTCAGCGATAAAAGCCTTCAACCAGTATGATCAGTGATTTGTGATGGTTAATTCACGCGATCCTACCAACAGGTTGAGCGCAGTGTAACCAGTATATATTCCAGATAGTGAATAAAGGAAGTTCGCGGCAAGAAGATTTTCTACGTGCGAATATTGGACGGAATTTACTATGAATAATCTAAGCGATAGAAACAGCGTTAATTATTGTGAATTAAGAAACAGTGTAATAATAAATGTGTGAAATATTCTGGATTCAATTTAACTCGTGTGCAGTGACTTTCTTTTGTAATAAATTAAACTTTAAATTGTTTTAATGTTTTTATTCGCTTGCCAAAGCTACGCCCCGTGACGATATTAATATATTTTATACAATTAATACAGCTTCCAGACCTTTTTGTTTTGTCTTAAATGCCTCTGAACGCTGAACCATGATGACCCATTTCATTTAAAATTCTCTAATTCTCTAAATGGATTAGCTTTCATTACTGTTATTGGCAAGTCATTATCCATTTCAATTCTGCATCCTTGGCGTGGTACGTCTTGATGATTGAAATTCTTTTATCTGTAACTCTCATTCGAATATCCATAGTCTTCCTCACACCCTTCACAGACTTTTTTTACAGCAAGTTGCACTAACATCTTTTCTAAATTCATATAACGTAGTGGCAACAAAGATTTTTGTCGTTCGTACTTCAATATTTCTCTGTCGTCAAAACCACAATGAACACACAACACCAAATCAAAAAGAAACATATTGATATGATATTGGTGGATTACTTAGAGATTAATTTGATCTGACTATCTGAAGTCTGTTCGGTGAGTGGCTTTTTACCCGTTTGGAGCTGTGTAGTAAATTCCGTTTTCTTTTGGTTCTGATACGAGTTGTTCGTGGGAGATGCTGTCGAGTACTTCTCTCGAATCGATGAAGATACCTATGCAATTACTTGATTTGTTCAATGTACTTTGTATGACGGTGGATGTTTTGCGGTTGCGTCTTGTGTGCATATTCCCCCAGTGAACCCGAATGGATTCTCATTTATTGTAGAATTGACTTTTGTGATTGAGTTTAGTCCCTTGTTGACTGCTTATTCAAAGATTTGCGATATATTATATAAATAGTAAATTACCTAATTTTCATTGTTTATTAAATTAGATTACACCATTCATATGATTGTAAGTGATTATCCCTCACCACACACATGAATCTTAATTCTTTTTGGTGAGGTATAACATGATACGCACTCGTGGTCAATTTCCACTTTTCAGAGGGCAGATCCCCGGCTACGATCGCCGCTCTGACGCGCTATCAAATAAATTGCTGAGCGATGATCACTAAGGGATGGGGTGGGAAAATTTAAATGAAAACATTCAACTTTGAATTTTGCATGTATTTAAATCTTTGGAAATTTATTATAATCTTAAAATCTAGCCTTAAGTCTAACCTTATATCTAACCTGTCTACCGTCGTGAACCTGGCGACGTCTTGGTCGCGGCGTCGCGGTGGCGCGGGCGTCAGCATGACGGCGCGGCGCCGAACGCGACTTCCCTCGCGCGTCTGCTCCGGCGACGCCGAAGGTGACGCATGGCGTGAGGCCCATCTCACGCAGGTCTCCTTCTGCGCTGGCGGCGGGCTGGTTATCGCCCTGATAACCAGCTGACCATCTACAATGGTCTTCGGCTCCGCCCTTGTCCTCTTCTTCCTCGTCCGTAACAGCGGCCACGTCAGGCTACATCAATCCACCTGACGCCGCTGTTGGTGGACTCCAGACGTCCTCCTCAACCTGCTTGACTGTCGCCTTGACAGTCAAGATCACGTCAAACATATAAAAAAATTGAATTGTTAATATTTGTTAGCTATCATTGTAATAAAAGAAATTATATGTATTATCAATTAAATAAAAAGAAAAATTAAAAAAATGGTATTTACTTTTGCTGCTAAAGGACATTATTTATGGGTATTCTTGATATATAATGATCTTGATATGTGCGTACGCGCTCCGAAGTGAAAACGATCATTGATACTGTTTAAATAAACTTTTTCAATATGAAAACAAACGAAATGTAAGTTTATGTGTTAAATAAAACGGATATTTTATACGAACCGTATATTTTACTGAGAAGCAAATCTCAACGAGGTGTAGGCCGAAATACACCTCCGCCGTGATAGGATGCTCTCCTGATGGATGACGCTGAATAAGACTTCAGCGAAACGTCGAGATTTGTTTCTCAGTAAAATATACTGTTCGTATAAAATATCCGTTTTATTTAACACATAAATACGTCCAACGACCGTAATAATAACCTTAATTCTTTAACAAATGTAAGTTGTTCTAGATAATGTTTGAAATGATCCATTACAGTATTTAAAATAATATCTTTAATGTTTGTTGTGCTATTTAAGCACACTTATTTTAATTGTTCAAATGTATATTCAACGTAAACTCCGTATGAACGCTTGCAAGACGAATCTTAGAAAATATGTCATCCGTACTTAAGATTAATTTACATTTTATATTTTGTTCCATATTGATAAGCATCTTTATCATCATCACTGTTGGATCTGCAACCCCTGGTGGGTCATGGCCTCCTCAGTCCACATTGGTTTTGGCCTTCCGAAACTACTTCGTCCTATTGGTCTTGTACATATCCAGCAGGAACTTCTATGTTTGATGTTCAGTCATTCTTTCCGCATGACCCAATCAACGAAGTCTTCTTTATTTTATAAATTTAATGACGCTTAGATCCTTACACAAAGTACAAAGCTAAATGTAGTGTTTGCGCTACAGTCCATTATCTAGTACTGGCCTTAAAATTTTCTTTTCAGAATCGTCCAGTTCTCACTCGTCCCTATTCAAATTCACTTATATATTATTGCTTTTGTTGTAGTAGTAGCCTTCCTGTTATTAATTTATAAATTACTTAATTTTTACGTTGAGTCGAGCCTTATTATCAACCCTTTTCCAATTTCTTTGGTGCGAATAAACGTTGGTACTAAGTGAGCCCTGGGAGATTCTCATTTTAGATAATGGAAAACAAAGAGAAGTTAATTCATTTTCCAGAAACCTCCTTAGAATATTATCTCTTGTTTTTGTTGCCTCTCTAAAATACAATATTCCGTAGACTGACTTAAAATTTTGATTAATTATTCAACTTATTGGGTACGGCTCGTTTCGAGGTGAAAAATTTAACATTTTTAATGTCTGTGTTTACTGTGCAAGCTATCTTTATAATTATTAGTGATTAAAAAATACTATGTTAACATTTTCTACACCTGTGAAATACAAATCACTAACGCAAGTGTTACGCAGATTGCATATACAAATAATTGAAGGTACAGACATTGTATACTTAATAATGTTATTATTTGCTCTGAAGACGGAGTCATAGAAATGAAAATAAAAATCTGGGTCTATTTTCAGTGGTTTGGGCTATTCTAACACCCATGTCTTGACCGATATTATACAGGGTGTCTCGAAGCTAATAGCAAAAAGAAGGAGGAATCTTCTCCATTAAATATTGAATATTCTTTACACTGCACTGTGGGGGTAATGTCCGCATACCGTCAGCAGTTCTACCAGCACTTGAATTGCATCCGCCGTACCTGGGAGCGTTGACCAGAGGACATTGCACTATCCAATTTATATTTATTGTCCAATTGTTTCCATTGTCTGGCTTTGCTGACCTAAGTACTTCCTGACATTCAAAGTCCATCGGTCAGCGATAAGATTTCCCGACTGGAAGGGGAACGAACAAATAGCGGGTCTTATAAACGGTAGGTACCTACCCCTCGATATTGCATCAGTTAGTCAGTCATTTCATTACTCCTTCCGTACTGCTTCCGGAGCTTGACTCTGGGAGATATAAACTTGAATAGTTTTCAATGATGCTTCTAATCTTAATCTTCATCTTCTATTGCTTGTCCGGTTTTCGAACATTAGAGATCATGTTGGAGATCATTATCTTGCTTGTAGCAGCAAAAATAGTTGGACCGCGGTTCCCGAACCATCCTTCATCTTCCAGGACCTCGTCTGTTCTCAAATTTGCCTTGAATGATGAGATGCGGAATCTGTTACGTCTCTAAATATCTATATCATGGCTAAAATATTGCAATTTCCGGATTTTTATTGTTTTAAAGAATTAGTTTTTCTTTCACTATCATTATATTCTCATTTGTAACCATATCAATCCAGCTAATTTTTAGGAGCCGTCAGTAGATAGATAGTTTATGATTCCATGGCATGTATAAGTATTAAGTATATTGAATACAAAGCAATGTATCATTTCAATCTCAATAATAATAATTTTGTTGTCTGTCTTGTTAACTTCCCGCAACGTCCATAACTTTTTTTTTTAACAAAAAATACTTATTCTTTAGGAACTGACATATACAAGTAGGTACCATCATTTTTGACGGGTTATGCCTAGTTATCATTAAACAATTTAAGTTGTTGGGAATATTTTACTGTAATTTTGGACTTTTTATCATTTAACTACAATAAATTTAATAATATTTTGTAATGAATTTATAAACTTATTAAAAAGTATTAGAGAAACGATAAAAAATAATAGGGACAACATCGTAATTCTAGAACCAATTGCGTTCTTAAATGCCTCACTATACAGTAAACTTATTTATATTCCAAACCAGTCTGACTCGAAACGGCCACGTAATAAATTATACGTAAAATTTGTTTTGCAGCCACAAAATTAATCTAAATTTCCGAATAGAATATTGTTAGAATTTCGTGTTTTGAGAGCTTTCCTGCTGTTATTTCAACTGGAGGCTTCGAGGACCCAGCTCCCCAAGTCGCCTACACGACAAACGTGACCTTTAAAATTGTTATTTTCCCAAAGGTAAATAAGTAGGTAGGTATAACTGAAATACAAACGGCAAAATATCTCCGAGTCTCTTGATTTATGAATATTTCTTTGTTATTTTATAACTACGCAACCAGAATAACACAAAACCCGGGTTCAAAGTATACAAAGAATAATTGAAAATTATGCGGAGATAAAATTTAAATAAAGTCGTGGTAAGTGAATACTTACTTAATATAAAGGGACGCCATGTATATATTATAATATTATAATGTATATATTACAGAGAAAGCAAGGGCGAGCAGTTAAACCGAAATAAGATTTATATCTCTTAATATTCCTATCACAATAATAAACATATTATTCAGATTTTAATATTTTATAATATTCTGTCAGATCAATATTTAATTTCGATTTTTTTTACAAATATATCTATCTATACCTATAAAACTCAATGTCTGTCTGTCTGTCTGTTCTCTATACAAATCCACACCGTTTGTCAGATTCGATTCAAATTTTGCATACTTATGCTTTGGGACCCGGCGGGTAACACAGGCAACATTTCTACCCTATTCTCATACCCCTTCCCCTCCCCCTGACATATTTTCGATGCAAATCTGTACCGTTTGTCCGATTCGATTCAAATTTTGCATACTTATGCTTTGGGACCCGGCGAGTAACATAGGCAATATTTCCTCCCTATTTTTATACCCCTTCTCCTCCTCCTGACATATTTTCAATGCAAATCTCACGTCATATTTTTGGTACCGTTTGACCGATCGGACTCAAAATTTGGAAACTTATTCTTTAGGACTCGGCGGGTAACATAGGCGATATTTCCCCCTTATGCTTTTACTCCATCCCCTCCCCTGACATATTTTCGATGCAAATCTGTACCGTTCGATCGATCGGACACAAAATTTGGAAACTTATTCTTTAGGACTCGGTAAGTAACAGGCAATTTCCTCCCTCGCCTTTTATCTTTTCTCCTCCCCTGATATATTTTCGATGCAAATCTATACCGTTCGAATCAAACCCTTGCTTCCTCCCATAAATTTATTTTCAACTTAATACTTAACCCGTGCAACGCCGGGTACGAATAGCTGGTGTTTAAATAAAAGTCAAAAATGAAAGTGAATGTTGTATAATTCAAATGAATATTCACTTGAATTATACAAAATGGCGAGGATACCGCGGATACCATATTCATCATTATTTAATACATTGTCGTATTGTATTTTTCGTACAATAATATAATACAATAATACGTACAATTTTTATTTTTATACAATACAATGTATATAATATATTATACAATACAAATTTCGTACAATAATATAATACAATACAATAAATTGTATATTTCGACGGTCCCTACGTGTGCTTACTGTCGAATCTGCCAAAATTCTATTTTCGTTTTAGTAGATAGGTATCTTAAACCATCCGATTTACTCTATATTTTCGGATAATGTTAAAAAAAGTTTCATTTTCTTTTAATATAGGTACCTATGGTTCGTTTGAAATGAAAATTCATTTTTTTTAACATTGTCCGAAAATATAAAGTAAATTGGATGATTTAAGATAGTAAAACGAAAAAATAATTTTTGCAGATTCGTTAGTATGTGTAGGGGCCGTTGATTTCATTGATTTGTAAAAATCGAATATCAGAACTTTAATAGGTAGGTACCTACAAGTTTTTGTTTTGTTGAAATGTGTATGAATTTCTGCCCCTCTCTGTATGTCAATTATATTCATTCGTTTATTATATTTATTATGGAAGAAGAAAGAACTCGATTTATTCATCAAATAATGTCTAAAAGTTTCATTCGTAAAACATTTTTATAAGGACGGCGCGGCGCGGCGGCAGTAAAACCGAGGCATGTACTTTTATGGTAGGTACCAGACAAGACGGCGGCTTTTATGACACCTGACACCAGCAGGCAATCATTTTAAAAATTGTTTGTAGGTAACTACATTAGTCACAAAAAACAAGACGTAAATGTTAACATGTATTTTGATGTTTTATTTTATGTAACATTCTCGCATCTTTCCATTTTCTCTATTTTCCTATTCGTAAATGGTAGCTAGGTAGGTACCTACTATAAAGGAGCTCTCCACTGAAATACTTTTATCTCGAGTGACTGTAATGAGACACGATTCGATTCGAAGTCTCATTACCACGCTCACGTGTTAAGAATATAAACTCAAAGATCAGCCTGAAGTTGACTCAAAGAGAAGTGATGCGCCTAGGCGCGTGCATTTATTTCACAGTATTTATATGAACGCAGTGCAGTCAGCATTCATATGATTTAGTTTATATGAATAATATTGTCGAAAAGAAGGCGAAGTTAAATATTTATCTGACTGAATAATGATATATTAAATTGTGAATGTGAATAACATGATAATAATTTTGATTGGAATATTAGATACAAGATTCATATTTTATTTCGTAGAAATTTTAATTAAGTACTTACAGCTTATTTCAAAGTACTGACTGCAGGCCGCTGGTATAACATTGATACTTACAACTATTAATTCTGAAAAATTAGACAAATAGCGAAACTTTGAACAATTTGATTAAGGCGGCACATTCAATGCATAATCAACTACTCGCGTTTTTTTTACGAAAATGTGAGTTTTTATTATTAATTTATATCAGAATTTATATGCTGGATTACAAATTTTAGGACGGTTACTTAGATATACTTAATCATTGATCCGATATAAAAATAATAAACTGAAAATTATTGACAATAATTGAGAAAATATAAGCATTGAAAAGCAAACTAAAAGGAAAGAAGAATTACCAACATTTATTCCGTTTTAAATTCATCCAACTAACAATTGAAAAATAAATAACTGACATTTGACAAGCGTGAAGTGCGGCGAGTTTGTTGTACTTTAAAAGCTGACTATCTCTAAAAAATCTCACGGGAAGACATTTCTCTATACTTAATTGTGTCGAGTCAAAAACTACACTCAGTGGACATAGGTCATTAAGGGTGCTTACACACGGACGATACTTTACTCTCGTGTCTCGCAGATATAAAAGTAAATTCTTCCCTGCGTACAAGCCGTAACAGATAACGATAGCACTCAACTCCGTTCTTTCTTCACGCGAGATTTGAGATCGAATATATTCATGTAGCTACATCCCTATGCACGCATCCTGAGGGTGGAACTTTGCAATTACTTGAGCAATTTTCCTAGAATATTAGAGATAATTTTAATATTTTTCATGAAAAGAAGATAATTCCCAGAGGTATACTTTTTTCGACCGAATGCTTCTGAATGATTAAATTTTTTCCCAGACAAAGCGCCTCCAGTTCAGATGAATACATAATGCCTGGTGGGAGTGCAGTCTGGCAGTTTTGCGTTGGATTATTTCCAAAATGGTTTCTCGTTGGAAAAAATTGCATTTCACTTTTTTGTAGAAAATTTTACTATGTACAATTTTAATAAGAACTATTTTTCGTCGTCCGACCAAGAGGAAGTGAGATATTTACAAAAAAACTGATTTGAATGATATTTCATACCGTATAACAATTTGAAAAGCACACGATATCGATGGCTTTTAGTGTGTTATTTAAAATGACAAAATAAAGAAGTATATCAACAATTTTCAGATCCACAAAAAGTGCTATTACTCTTGCACTATAAGAAGTTGACCTTTACATTTTGAATACACTTTCTCCGTTTTACTGAAGTGATAGTGGAACAAATGGCTATAAACTGAATAGAAACTATTATAAGTTGAACTGCTTAGTTACTACGTGAAGAGTGTCTGGGTTCAGGTAGCAGCGAGACGTTGTGAGGGGTAAGTACGGTGATGAAGGTTATGTGTAAAGGTCGTGTGGGGGTGATCAAAAAGAGGGTTGATTACTTAGGAACCTATCACGCATCGTTGTGAATATACAGTGTTGGCCACGAATAACAGGACCACCTCATCTCACTTATTCTGACCCCAATGTCAATACTATACCCTAAATTAATGCAATATAATAAATAATGAAAGTAACGAGGTCTATGGACTTTTCTTGAGTTCCTCAATTGAATGAGGATAACGGGCCAGTGGGCACCCCGTAATCGATGGCTATAAACAAATTGAAAGTGTAAACATTTTTCAAAAGGCCAAAGGATAGGTAAAGCCGACAGACCTGTCTGCCTTTGAAAGTACAACATAATCGGAAAACTACTGAAAGGTCACGTGTTATCATTCATGCTTTCAGTTTATTACTGCTATAAACCGTGTCCATATGTAACTGTTGCACCCAAAATACGAAAAATATTTACAGCCGTCTGAATGCATGACGGTGCATATTTATTTACAGAATTTGCATCTGATGAATTGGATGGTTTTTGATTAGATATTTACAAGTAAAAGTTCGTGAGCGAGTTCTGCCTCATAAAAAAGGTTCTGGTCCGACTGTACTGGTGACTAGCTTTATGCATTATATATTTCTTTGACGTTGAGTAGGTATCTTAGTTATTATCAATCTATTTATATTAAAATAAAGCTTTGTCAAGGTTCTCACAAAGAATGAAGATAAATACTATAATAAATTAACAAGGTATACGAAGAAAACAAGAATACGGTTGATATTTTAAAAAATCTGGGGTTAATAAATTAACTTATAATGGTTGCAATAATTTTTATGCAGGTAAAACTTGTACAATTTTTCATATAACAACTAAGGAGCACTTAAAATGTTTAAATAGCAAATAGCTTAGAAATTTTACATACAAATAACACAAGATTACAGTTAGATATTTTATACTTATTTTACTACCAGTGAAAACCTGTAATCGGCTTTTATGTTTCCCATTCTTAATTATTGTTAGCTGTTGGTTTTCCAAATAAATAAAATATTAAATAAATAAAATATTCATAATTAAAGATATTACGGCCGTTCGTTATATTTTGGTGTTGAAGTAAAAGAGTAAAACATATAATTGTAAATTATATTATATATATATAGGAATATATAAAAAATATAAATATATATAAAAAAATAAAAGAATAACTGAATCCTTTTTGCAATCTTTTATATTTATTTTGACATTAGTTCCTAATTAGTTATTCAACTCTCAAATACTTTTTTTTGTTAATGTCTATGCATCGAATATTAATTTTAAGAATTCGTTATATCCCGATGAAGGAACATTTGGCCCTGAAACATGTTCAATATTCAATAAATAGTGGTTTCATATAAAGTGCTTTATTTTTACTAATGTAAATAATGTTACCACAAATTTATTTTTATATTATTTAAAGAACTTAATATAATCATTCTTTTCGTGAAAAATATCTCAATCCAAATTAAAAACGAATATAATAATGATATAGTGTTCATTGCAAATTTACGAACATTGCAGTTCTCTGGAAATATATTTTTCCAGTGCGTTTTCTCGAAGCTATCTGTAATAACTTTACAAAATATATATCAGTATTTTTCAACTAACAAGCTTTGTATAAACCACTTTGATTAGTTTACCGTCGACTGGTTTCGATACATATAAATAAATTATTAAAAATTTATAATGCGGTGGGGCAGATGAAGATATTGAAATGGAGTAATAATAGTAATAATACTAACATTACACAACGGGTCATTCGTTACATTTAATTGATTATTAATTATATCTAATTATGCAATCTAAGACATCTATTCTTTATTAATAAAATTTATATTTATATGTACAATTATTAATCGGTACAAAACTTTAGAATTCATACGAAAAATAAAACCAATATGAATATGAGCACTGCACAAGAAGAAAACACGAAATTGGACCACCTTTTAGAAAGAAAACATAATTATGAACAGTGGAATGAAGTTGTATGGTAAATAGCCGGGGGGCGTTAGAGATGAAACAAATAGTAATAACTTTAAAGAAATGGCGATGCTTATATTTGATTAAAATTTATGTAATTATATGTAGTTCCTGTTTATATTAAGAAATATAAAGTCTTATGACATAAAAGATTGTTAGTTAAATCCGTACAAGGTCGAAAAGTGCGTGCAATCACGCTTGCGGCTTGGCGTGACATAATTTTTGGCGTGTTAACTCGCTGTGCTAACATGCCAAAAATTATGTGTTAACTCGCTCGTGTGTATTTCCAGGGCTGGACCAAGCCTTATAAGTGCAAACATAAGTATGGTGGGAAATTCGAATCTGTTTTAAAAGGATAATGTAACAAAAATTATAAAATGAATTATAAAAACATCGCGAATCGCTACTATTTTCACCTTTAAAATCAGGTAAAATCCGGACTGATATCCGGAAACGTCCATCAGATCGGTATAATAGCCGGCAAACATCTTGAACAATTGCTTAGCTGCCAGAAGACAAATTTTGGGTCTTAGGGGTGAAATAGTATGGAGTTTACATGCGCAAACTTCCCCCCACTACGCTTAAAATTGTTGCAAGATGTTTGCCGGCTACTGTACTCACATACAGCTGAGACATAGGTAATACGTAGGTACTGACTAAGAGGAAAGTGCGAACAGGGGCTGTTTAAAAGAAAATTTTGAGGCGTCTTTGGTTGTTCTCTTTGGTCCGGTTCTAGATTATGGACTTTGGCGCAGGTGCTAGAGCAATGGGCTCTGTACTCTGTTTAAGGGGCCCTTAAGCGTCATAAAATTTATAAAACTGGGAAGAATCGTTTGAATCGCGTGAAGAGATGGATTGAAAAACAAACACCGAATTCTCCGCTGAATACAAGACCAATTGGGCGAAGGAACTTAGGAAGACCAGAACTAAGAAGTGACAATGAATCCAAAGACATCTTGGATATCCAGCACAAGACCGAGATGAGTGGTGAAAGACTCTTGAGGAGGCCATGACCCACCAGAGGTTGTAGAGCCAACAGTGATGATGATAAAGATGTTTATTAATATGGAACAAAATATAAAATGTAAATTAATCTTAATTACAGATGAGATTTTTTCGATGATTCGTCTTGAAAGCGAGTACAAGATAATACGGAAAATGGTTCGAAGCAAGCTATGAATCATAGCCGGATATATTTTGTATTCACAATAAAATGACGCAACCTCCTCCATACATTCGGATATTATCCGTAAATACTAGATACCGGATTTATGTTCAGTCAGAGTTTTAATATAATTGAAAAAAGCTGAATTTAATATTTACCTGACAGATTTATTATGATGTATTAAAATCTGGACACTTAATAAAAAATATGACAGAATTTTTATTTATTTATTTTACTAAGTACATATACATATATATTATCACCCAAAAAGATTTTCATTCGTGTTTTGGGGGAGGGGAATTCACATTTTTTCCTGATATAATCTATTAAGTTGTGCTTAATCGATCAATCAATCTATTACGCAAGCCAGTATGAATTACACGCCAGTTTTGAGCACAATAATAAAAATGTAATGTTACTTGATAATTCATTAGATTTTTTAATTTATAAAATGAATTTATTGTTTTTAACTTTATTTGAGTATTTAATTCCTATATGGCAGTTGTTGTTTCCAATAATGGTATGTCTGTATTATCTTTTCTTCTTGAGTGCTGTCTAATGTAATCCAAATAATGGATTTTGTGAGTAAAATAATCTTTGTAGACGTAATTCTTTTGTAAAATAAAGCGGGAACATTAAAATCATGAAAAATTTGTGCAATAGGATATTCAAAGAGGTTTTTCAAGTTGATTTTAATAATCATTCTCTAAATTTTGTACATAGGTATTAAATTACGCGATTATTCTATATTGCAAAGGTGACTGAATGTCCAAGGATATAATAAACTGTTTTTAATGTTTGGATTTTCAAAATGTTTGCAAGTTTTTATATATTTTTTTTATTTCAAAAATTATTTACAGATATAAATCCTGGTGATTTCGCACGTACGCTAGGCCTATTCTAGAGAAATCGGGTAACAAATCAAAGTATTTTCTGTGTTTTAAGGTAAAGAAGTATCATAAACAATATAAAAGTAACATCATAAAAAGCATTCGAAAATTTAATAAATTGGAAGCCTACACGAAATAAATAGTAAAATGATGAAATGTAAATAAAATAAACATTATAAAAAACATACGACAAATTAAAAAATTAGAAATTAGATATACGTAAAATAGAAACAAAGCTGTATTGGCAAACAAAAGAAATAAAAGGATTCATACTGAAAGATATCATTCGCTACGGTTTTTTATACGCTAAACAACTTTTTTGTGTTATAAAATGTTGCCGTAATTCACTTATTGTCAAGCTTTTTACTAAAGAAAATTATATTCAAATATTATTAAATTAGAATTAATGCAGCATTTCCTATGCTACGGAGCACAAGAAAAATTATCATCATTGATCTATATTTATTTTTTAGACATGATCAAATCTAGAATTAAACAAACAATACATAAATATAATTGAAAACGAAAGAAAATTGTAAAAAACGTTATACGAAGGGTATAAGAGCAAGGGCAGCAATATCCTACTGAGGTGTTTCTGAGATAAATACGAAAATCCTGCCACCACTCCAGTAAATTTCTCTGGAATCTATAAAACCTTCAACCTCAATTTTTGTTTTATATAAGTGTATAAATAAATATTTAACTTTTAATTATGGATATTGCTGTGTTTGCTTCCAAAAAGTGGACATTGTTGCTTTTGCTATTTACATAATTGGATATTGCTGTCTTTGCTATGATGCTTCAGTATAAAATCGACATCAATTTCCACCTTGGTATGAAACGGCCATTTTATCACGTGACACATTCTTAGAGGATAATTGGTTGAAGTGGATACCTACTGCTGCCTTTGCTTTTTAATATTGATTTGGAAGCGTAATTTTGGAAGATATGTGGTTATATTTTCTATAAAATCTCGAACTCAGTACATTCTAAATTAGTAATCGTCGGTGCTTGCATTCAAAACCTTTTTTTTTTAATTTTTGGATATTGCTGCATTTGCTTTTATCCTCATATAATTTAATCAAAATTTTAACTAATTTTCTTTTGCTACTTTATATGTAGTTCCAATATTTTTTGTTGTTATTACTTTTTCGCGTTAATGATTTAAAAAAACGATTAAATACTTATTTTTTTGGCTTCAGAAAATTTTTAACGCTGTTTGGATAGGAAGTGAGTTTAGTTGTAAATTCCTATCTTTCCCGGAATAGTTCATTTCGTTGTTGGCCCATTCTTTTGAAATTTTCATTCCTATTTTCGTTTCACTTCCAAGAGTTCGAACAATTTTCTGCAAGGCGTAGATACAGCCAAGTTTCATTTTATATATATAAAAATTCATTCATTTTTCGATGAAAATTCGTTTTTTTATGTAGGTTCAGCAATCCGGCCTTTCTCTTAACCAACTGAGATGATCAGAAACATCAACCGTGTTAATTAATGGGTTGTACACCACTTCTTATTAATAGGTTTTAAAGTAATTGGATTTTTTTTTCATTTTGAGACTTGGAGTCAAACTATTGACCAAAAAATAAACAAAGAGGAAATGAAGGAAGGGGGGAGGGCTAATATCCATTCCATCCACATTTCGGCCGGTTCATAAGCACACAATATTTCCTCGTATTGGCGAATTAAAGAAATTATTATATTTTCCGGTACATGACCGTAAAATAAATTAATAATTTTATCTTCTTCATTAAATTCAAAATGACTTTGTAGTGACACAGTATACCCAGAACAGTGGTTTATCTCCAGCCTGTCGGCGATTTATTAGCCTACTCTTGCATTGACGCTAGGGTTGTCACTTTATTTTTACTCCCATTCTTTTAACTCGTAGCGTCTGAGATTCTGACGCATAAGGTCGATACGAAACCCGAAAATTTCTGTAATTAGTATACCTAGTTTCTGCACTTAAATTGCAAGAACGCTGATTAACATCAACGTAGACTTTTAAAAACTCAGTCTTTGTGATAATCAACACACCTTTTTAGTAAAGCACCACAAACATAAAAAAGGCATCTTTTTCAAGAAGCGAATTTTTTTCTAAAGCGGCGGCTGCGAGTGCGAATGGCACCGAAGGCACGGCCCTTACTGCCGCCGCCTTGTGCCCCCATATTCTATGACAATGTATGCGTCACAGTGCGTGCGTACACGGCGCCAAGCACACACGCACACACTCTAATGGGTAGCGAGCCAGTTTGTATGAAGATGTATTTCTGTTCTTAGTATACTGTGGTAGTGACATTATTAATATAATTAACAAGAATAGGTATACTTTGTATACACCACTAACCGACCGAACATTTTGCATTAATGTAGACAGTAATCTACCCGTATTGTGGACTAGCTCTGTTACACCTGTTTGTCTCATATATTTTTAAAAAATCGCGGAGCTTTATGCCCCGACGTTCCCTGCGCTACCGTGAGTCACGCGACCTTGCCCTCGCGGACGGGGCGGCTCTGTTTCAAACCTGTCGACACGACGGCGCCAGAGACCAATAGGCGCCGTAAAGCGTCGCATTTTAAAATTAGAGAAATTAAAAAACATATACATGCAGGGGAACTCGGGGCAAAATTTATCAAGGGGTACAGTGTATCGAGTGAAATATCATACAGTTGCCGGCAAACTTCTTGAAATTCTTTGGTGTAGTGGGGGAATGCGCAGAAGACGAAATTTGGGTCTCTTTGGTGGAAAGGTAGATGCGCCAACTTCCCCCCACTACGCCGTAGAATTTCAAGATGTTTGCCGGCTACTGTACGAGGGGTATAAAAGGAAATGCAGTAATATAAATAAAAATAAATAAAATGTTCTGAATACTTTCTGAAAGATTTTATAGGAAATAAAGCTCTGTCCCTCCCAAAATCATGTTTCCAAATCACTATTAAAAGCAAAGCCAGCAATATTCTCGTAGTGTAAAAAGCAAAGATAGCAATATCCACCTCAACGTGTCAATATGGCCAAAATGTGACAAAATGGCCGCTTCATACTAAAGTGAGTCAATTTTAGAATGAAACATCATAGCAAAGACATAACTAATTATGTAGGTAAATAGCGAAAGCAGGAATGTCCACTATTTAGTAGCAAACACAACAATATCTACTTTTATTTAAAATTTAATTATTTATTTTTTATTTATACACTTACATAAAAGAAAAACTGAAGTGGCAATTGCTTATAAAAATTAATTTAAAATAAAATGTAGATTTTTAAATTTCCTTGGATAGTGACAGCTTTTTTGCATTTATATATGATAGAAATGCGTTGTTATTAGTTACATTGTTGGCATCTCTTGCACACTCTCATTTGGTTAATGTTCGCTCTTGTTACATTAGTTAATTGACGAGATTGTATATGTTGTACTAATGTTACTTATGTACTAGTGTTACTGATCCGGCAATGTAACAATTTTGCATTGTTTACATTCTTTGACATTAATCTCAATCTGAATCCAATTCATTAAATAGTATATATTATATTAAACATTTTTTAATGACACAAGTTGAAAGTTAGACTAGTACAAATGGGGCACACTGCATCGACTAGGAATGTGGTGCTAATGCCTCTTTTTTTAAGTCAGTGTGACCTATATCTATTTATGTTTAAAATATTAGTAAATAATGATTTTTTTCACTTGGTATGCAACCACTTTTGGCTACCCAGACTGGTTGGATAAATTTTCCGAATTTAGGGCCTTGCGTACCGCATAATGTTTTCTCATGATTTGAATCAGGTCCCTATCAGCACTATTTTGAACTTGTGGAATAGCCAAAAATCACAGGGAGGGAGAGTAAAGAGCCTGACAAACCAGGGAAATAGTGTGTTTGGCCAAGAAAGCCTGAATTAGATGCAAAGAATGGGCATGTAATCAGCTTCGGCACGAATTTTGCGGACACTCTCATCAAGCCTAAATCCTCGCTCAAAATTGAATGTACCTATTTAATATTTACCCCCACCTCGTTCGCTAGTTCTTGGACTGTGAAATGACTACTCTGCATGACCAAAGTTATAAGTCATGTCATGCCATTTAGTGGACAAATTTTAAAATTATTGCCATTTTTGACATTTTCATGTATAATGTAAACAGTTATTAATTAATTATATTTTTACATTTTTTCGCAGTTACGCCTGATGTGTTGACGGCGATTTTGGTTGGTGCAGCTGTTCTGGTCTTGATTTTGATAGCAATCTGCATATGTCTACGCAGGCGCCGCATTGCTGCTAATCATAAATTAGGTGAGTGTATTCTTTACTTATTCAACAAGTACAGAGACATGCTCATATGCCAGATTTTCACAGTGGATTTTCATTGATATTTTCATATTTTCCATTTTCCTTAAAAATCAATATGGCTTAAAGCGCTGTAAGCATTCTTCCTTATTGTTTCCCAGTACCTCATTAACCTTTTTTTGCAGTTTTTTTTAATGTTATATAGGAATTAATGGAGCTAGTCCTTAATATTTGTGATTAATGACGCAGATTCCTCCCTAATGTCGAAAATTTTCTAACATCAATACCTCAATATCTACAGTTATGGGGATAAGCGACTTCAAAGCTTGCATCTTTTCAATATCTTCAGTAAAATGTTGGACTAGCACGAGACTATTTATTCACTTTACTACAATTCAGTATAAACCACTTTTCTCCATAACTATTGATATTAGGGCATTGATGTTAGAATGTAGATTATGACTTTTAATTTAGGCTCCTACCCGTAAAATATTTGAGGGTTTAGGGAGTGTTTTTGTCCAAATGTAGTCTTTTTATGGAACAGGTACATTATGTTTTTGTAGTTTTTCTAGTTGTGTGATTAAACGCTAGTTGTGAAAATGGAGTTTTGATAAATGGTGAGTGAAGTATGAATTGACGAATTTTTAGTAAATCAAATGAATTGCTTTGAAGAGCTACATTGTAGGGTAATAAAATGTATTTTTTCTTTCAACAGATCAAAGATTCAAAACATAAATAAATAATGTTGTTTTACATTAATATTTAGGTAAGAGGCATGGCCCCGAGCGTCCCCTGGCGTTCCGGCCACCGCGGCGGCCGACCGCTGTGCGCAGCCCCGGCGGGGGCTCGCATTATCTCAAGAAGTCCCCCAGCCCAACGGGGACTGCCAAGACACCACCCGGAACTGTAAGTTTATTATTCAACTTTTTTATCCAAGGGTATTTGCAATAAGAATTTAAACCTTTTCATGGCCCCGTGCAAAGGTTGTTTTTTTTTTGCCAAACATTTTTTTTACCGAAATAATAATTAAACAAATGCAATTGTTTACAATATTCTTATAAGATCTCTAATTATTATTTTTACTATTTATTTATTAACCAATTAAATTTACCTAATTCACTAACTAAATCTAATAATTAAATCCTCGCAAAAACACTCTGATATAAGGTTTTAATCATTTAATTTGTCTTGTTTTAAAAAACAATTGAATTTTTAATATTCATTATAATTTGAGGTAACGACAGTCCAACGTTTTACAGAAAATAAGTCATAAATATTGCAAAAAGAATGCAAACTTTGAAGTCACTTATCTTCATAAATATAGATATAAAGACAGTATTGCTCGAACATTTTCGACTCATAATTTAGGTAGGAATCAACCTGTAAAGTATTGTGGACTAGCTCTGTTACACCCTGTAAATATAACATTGTTTTAACTGGTATTGGAGACCACTAAATAATGAAAAATATATTACTTATACCAAAAAAATTTTTGCCTAAAACGACTCTGTACTAACTGAATCAAAAGAAAATTTTTAATATACTTCCAAGAATTAAGATCTTAGTCTAAAAATAATATAAAAGTTCTGGTGTCGCAAAATGAAATGTTATTAAACTCACAAACTTATTTAATTTTGTAGCAACCTTCTGGGGGGCTGACACCAGCCACCCCGCCTGCTCCTGTGCCCGACTCCTTGAAGGATTCCTACCACTCTGAGACGGAGAAGGGGGCCGCTGAGGCACAAACTCCACCAACTCCTCACAAAGAATTACCTGGAGCCGCAATTAAGGAAACAGAAAACACCCTGAAGCCTGGAGACAATGGAATCATTGAAACTGAAGATGGAATCATCAAGCTGGGTCAACTGCACTTCAAATTGAGGTTAAAATAAAATTTGATATTAATAAACAAACAATAAAAAAGAATTTGACAGTATAAAAATAATCACAGTTAAATTACTTTACGCTAGTTACCAATTTTAAAATATAATTTCAATTTTATGCGTGATGACGGGAGTGCGCGAGGTGCTGATCATGCGCTTACACATGATAACCGTATACTTACTGTTGCATTTCATCCCCATTAGGTGGGATTGGCAGTCAATGTGTTAAGAGAAAAACCTTAATTCCAATAAAATATTTATAATTTTTAACCTGTTAATCCTAACAATCAAACCTTAAAAATCAAACGATTGTTGTGCAAGGAAAAGAACAAATAGGTTTATTAAATAATATAAATTGAAAAATGATTATATTTGGCAAATAATTAAATATGTAGTAATAATAGAGTAGCTTGTTGGTGTAGTGGTCAAAACACTCGCCTAGTGATCTAATGGTTGGTGGTTCAAGCGCCATTCCAAAACACCAGCAACTTAATCCAATTTTCATAGCACAGGCTTTTGGCTTAGTTTGACAATAGTAAGAATATTAATGTGACACGTATTCCGTGTTCACATCTCTATTAAAAAAAAGTAAAATAACTGCTAATATGTATTTAAATCCAAAATGAATAACAACTCTGTAGAAGCCCGAAGGTCCCAAATTTATCAGGTATTAATTATTATGAATTCCCATCGTATCTCGCACCCCATTAATATATGAGAACGATTCTAATGCTCAAATTTTTGATTTTACACAGATACAAGCACGAGAAAAGTTCACTAATTGTGTCGGTCGTTAAATGTGAAGAACTACCGGCTAAGGATCCTAATTTGGGCTCCAGTGATCCGTATGTCAAACTACAACTGTTACCTGATAAACAACACAAAGTGAAGACCAGGTATGTGTAACTTAATTCAAATACATATATGTATGTTTAAATTTGCAAAAGTTCACAAAGTTTTAAAGTGGTTTTTTATTAGAGGTAAACTAAATTAACATTTATATCGACAGTGGAAAGGCTAATTGACTAACACGCCAATTTTGGCGATATTGAGTTGTCTGAAAAAGACAATTCCAACGGTGATTCAAAGAACATTAATGTAAGAACATTTTCGACTCACAACGCAGGCAGAATCTACCTGTAAAGTATTGAGGACTAACTAGCTCTGTTACACCTTGTATATAGGGTTGTAATAAGCTAGTTCACAATAATTTACAGGTAGATTCCGTCTACATTGTGAGTTAAAAATATTCTTACATCAATGTTCTGATATCAACAATTATGAAGATAAGTGACATCCAAGTTTACATTATTTCTGACATATTTTCATAAAATGTTGAAGTTTAAATCTATAGTACAAAGTATCACTTACCCACAGAACATCGGTTACATCCCATTTTTAAGACAACTGCCATTGAAAATGCTTTCCGTTGTCTAAATTAAGAAATAGACTAATAATAATTCAACCAAAAGTGTTGAAGTCATTTTAATTTTCTTTTTCTATTTCAGAGTTGTTCGTAAAACAAGAAATCCTGTCTACGACGAAGATTTTACCTTCTACGGAATTAATTTTAACCAACTACAGACAATCACACTGCACTTTGTTGTTCTGAGCTTTGACAGGTAAATAATAATGTGACAAAGTTATTAGTAATTTGAAAAAATTGATTGATCAATGGTATTGATCGATCAAAGTTTTCAAATATGCAGGGTGACATAATATGAGCTTACACCTATGCAATCAACTTCTCATGTATATAACATCTTGTAAATAATACAGAACACCACACGCAATTATATATTTTAACATCATTATCCTTTGATATCATGCAATTTGAAATATAATTATATTAACACTTTTTTTTTCTGAACATTATTTTACTTACCGATTTTTTTCTTCTTCTCAAAATAGCACAAATATGTAAGTAACTTTATTATAATATTTACATTTTTCCCTGCTTTAAACGTACTCATTGATTAAGTCTACATATCGTGCTATTGGAACAGCAAGGTACCATGTGACATTTACATCAAACTGAGATATTAAGCTTTAATGTTTCGAATATTAATATTCCAATTCTTCAGCAAAATTTGGTTAATTGTCCATAAGGTTAAATTTGTACAAAAATGGTGCTTTATAAATTATCGTCGCCACTGTTGGGTATAACCATTGGCGGGGTTTGGCCTCCTCAAAAATCTTCCTCCATAGATTCCAATTACGAGCCATTCATTTATGGTCCTGGATTTCTAAGACAGATGTGTAGTGACCATTATACAATGCAATGCATGTGGCAGTATTGCTACTCAAGAAAATTTCTCGGCGGCAATTGTCTTTTATCTCTCTCCCGAAATAAACTGCTGACACAGCAAACTCGCTGTCGCCTGGAAACAATGAAGGTCCTAGAATGTTCAGTGGGTGATAATGAAAACAAAGGGTGGAGACAATGCTGCAGACGCAGTGGCGTTTCCACCATTGGATCGGGCGGTCTTCCTTGTTATTTTTCTTATAGTTTCACTCACTCCCCGAGCTTCTCTTCGGCGAGAAATAAATATGTATCCAAATTCAAACTAACACTTTTTCATTTCGCGAATCCACCACACTACTCTAAAGATGCATAATTTATCAATTACTAATCATTCGTACATTTTCTCTCTTCCTATTAGTCAATGCACTCGTGACTAAGTATTATGGTCCTCTAGTCTGCTTCAATAGCACAAACTGATCGCCTCCATTCTTTGTGTTCCTGGTCTCCAAGGTTTAGTGATGTGTGTACTGGGACTCCGGTCATATCTCAGTTTTGATCTATCCGTTCAGTATAATCATTCCATTTTGATTCAAATCAACAGTTGTATTAAAAAATATTCCAAGTGCTACTAAAATATATTAACTTTGTTCTCTTGTTTACATATTTCCTAAATTACTAGAAAATTTGACATGTTGGAATTTTAAGGTAAAAATTACTGTAGGAATTCTGATAACTTCTATTTTGTTTTGCCAGATGTTACCTTGTTGTTCCAAGGTTACAAAGGGTATATCAACAAGAATTAAAATTAAACTTGTTGATATATTTGCTGCTAAACTGTTTTAGAAATACAAATAAACAAAGTAATTCAAATACATATTACCAATAAAATTGTATTCCTTATTGTTTTAAGGTATTCACGTGACGATATTATTGGTGAGGTCTTCTGCGCTTTGAATGCTGTAGATTTGTCAAAAACAACATCTCAGGCCTTGCCTTTGTGTCGAGAGATCCAGCCTCGTAGTCTAAAGGTAACATTTTATGGCTGTAATGAAATCTATTATCTGTAGAATCAATTTCCTTCAACACATGAATTAATTTTTATCATCTCGAGAAACAAATTTTTTTTTGGTAAACAATAAAAAAATCTTTTACATTTTCCCAACAAAAACCTATTTCTTAGATACGGTATTTAGTTTTTAACCATTGAATATTACAAAACACCCCAAACTTGACCGAATTTGTCCATTATATTGACAGATTGAAGAAGAAATGAAAGCATTTTTAATAAACGAGTAGTTGTTAACTTTTGTTTTATTTCAATGAGTCTTATTATTTGGAGAATTATTTTCCAATAATAAAAATTAAAAGATTATATGGAGAAATTTAAAGCAAATGTAGATTACTGAGATAGTTTGGGTGTGCAGAATGAAGGCAACAGAAACAGGGCAGCTGTGAAACATCTGAAATGAGTCAGACCAGGCATTGGAGGATGGTCCTTTTAGAATATTCTGCAATCAACAATGACATATGAAAGTAAACGAGGCAAAAGTGGCATGCCAAGTTAGATTAGTGTGGC
>JADDOH010013965.1:0-46124 GCA_016648135.1 Agrypnia vestita
TATATATAAGTTATAAAAGTTAATCTTTACTAATGTAGTGTTATGAGTATTTGTTTCGTTGTGTGAAATAAAAAATGGATTATATGAAACTAAAAAAACAACCGTAGCACTTTTTAAAATACAACTAGCGCCGTCTAGTAACGACAGCAGATATTAAAAATTTAACTTGTAGCACTTTTTAAAATACATCTAGCGCCATCTGGTAACGACCGCAGATATTTAAAAAAAACAATATAACATTTTAAAAATACAACTAGCGCCATCTATTAACGACAGCAGAGTTTTTTGGATAAATATATATCAAAGATAAAAATCAAGCCATAAATATTATTATATATATTGTGATATATATCGTAATATATATCCTCGAACCCTATGTATGATAGAGTAAAGAATGAAGATATTAGGAATGAATGTAAAGCTGATTGTAGCATAATACATAGAATAAAAATAGGGTCGCTCAGGTGGTTTGGGCATGTTGAGCGAATGAATGGTAAGAAAGATATATAATGCAAGTGTTGACGGTGCCAGAAAGAGAGGGCGACCACGGAAAACGTGACATGACCAGATTAACCAGATACTGGAAGATGGTCCTGTTAGAAGCCTCAACAACCATCGAGCTTGCATGCGAAGACGTATGAATGTAGATGAAGCGAAAGTTGTATGTCAGGACAGAATAGTATGGCGCTCTATCCTCTCTGCCTACCCCCACGGAAATGGCGTGATGGTAAGTTAGTTAGTTAGTTAGAGAATCTTCTGCTTGCTGCGCTGGAGTTTTGGACTGGCTGGGGAGCATATTTTTGACACCGTCGCCTTTTTCAAGGCGAATTCTCCTCTGCTCCTGATTGTCAACTGGCTTTTTACGATTGGGCCATTGTACAGTGTCTGGTCGAGTGCAGTGAGGTTTGTCGGTGTACGACCACTCGATTTGTGAGTGCTTTGGTCGAAGCGGATTCCCCGGCGCTCCCTTCTGGTTGAATGTCGCGAGGTATTCAGTGCTTCGATATACGCGCGCTCGTTTTACGAGCACATTCTCGTGGCGAATCTTCCCACGCTCCCTTTCTGGTGAGCAGGTATTCGGTGTACGAGCGCTTGCTTTGCGAATGCCTTTTTCAAGGTGAAGTGAGGTGCTCTGGTACACAAATACTCGATCTACGAGCGACTTTTTTCCAGCTGCCAGCACGGTGCGCGCACACTTTGTGAGACGTCCTGAGGGCATCGGAAACGGAATCGGCGGACCGCCCTTCGTTTGCCTGTTCTGTGCAGAACAATCGATAAGAAATTATTTTATAGAGATGATGATTTTATTATTTATTATGCTCGTGGGGCAAAAGAAATAACTTTTATTATTGCTGGGTAAATGTCGATATGGAGCCATTCGACTTAGTCAACAAGGTCAATTATCAACGACTATTAAAGAAGCTATGCCCAAATTACAAAATGGTATCGCGTTTCCACATTACGGAAAAGTTAACTGTCTCCGACACAGACAGTCAGTCGATTGCAGGCTGATCTGATTGGCGTTGTTTCCGTTGTATGCCACGCTAAATAATACACAAAAGCGCTATTATTACTTGATTGTTTTTTTATTAACCCTTAGCCCGCGGGCGACTCATATGCGCGTACACGTGCACCGTGGAGTGGTAAAAATGGTTTCAAAAATATCTTGGATTGTTATCCTAGCGACATCTTTCAATATTTGTCAAAGATTGTTAGTGATTTTATTAACAAAACTGAAATAATAAATGTCCTAATGCAGCAAAATATAATTCAGTTATTCAAAATCTCCCGTTGGTGGAAGCGCGTACTAACAATAGGGATGGGCGTTGAATGGACGGACTAGTTGAAATCAACCATTGACGTTGCATCGACGCGTCGACCGTTTACGTTTATCGCATGGACTAGTTGAATTCGTAGACGGTGGACAGCGGACGCCGTGGTCGGTGGACGATTCGAGATTAACGCAATGCAAAGCAACGAGCGAGAGCAAGACAAAACGTCTCCGTTTATTTCTCTCGCTGTCGACTTGTAGATGCCATAGACGGCTCGACGGGTAATTTCATTTCAACTCTAAAGTACACTACCATAGAGTGCAGATCTGTGTACACGAACTATGACTAGAGATTTGAAATTTGAATACATGCGTAGGGCGAGATAGGCTTAATAAGCTATTATCTATTATTTTTTACTTGATTTTTTGTGATGTCACGTGCGACGATTCGGTGAATTCCCAATTTTACGCTGTATAAAATAAAACAATTCTGTTTAATTATTTTATTTTTTATTGAACTATTATTAATTAACAGGCCGGCTAGATATTTTTCTAAAATCAATATTTTATTCGATCGATCTCGACTTCTTATATCTACCTGAAAAGGGATGCTAAAATTTAATTATTGTGTTATTTCCTTACTTTTCAACTTTAGCATATAAATGATATAACTTGTAGGGAATAAAATTTTCTATACCTAACTATGGTCCTTATTCAGGAGTCCAACATTAATTATTATATATGTAATATAATCTTGAATTTAGGTTTAATTCATTTTTATTAAAAATTCCCTATTTTCAACTTTATAGATAAAAAAAATAAATCTATTATAATTTTGTTTACACCACTTTTTATTGGTTTTTTACATGTTTCGGGAACAATGTTCCTTTTCTGAGATTGAGCCTTAAACTAAAGTTGACAAATAATACAGATATATTTATTTATTAATAATGTCACCACAAAGTGAAAGCGTGACTTTGAAAGATGTATTCTTCAATAAATTTCTATATAACATCTCAAATGTAAAGTATTTTTAAATTATGTATTTATTTATAAATTTATAGATAATAAATAAATGTAAAGTATTTTTTACCGCACCTCATAACTGGTGCCTTTATTACGCAAAATCATTGTTTCCTTCCATTTTATTTACTCACATTTTAATGCTTATACCCAATACTTTCACTGCTTATATATGTAGTTTATATTTATATTTTACTGCTAACACCTGATATTGCTGTGTATACCTATTTCTTTCTTTGTTATATATAGAAAGAAGTATATAAAACAATATGTAAAAGCCTATAATGTGCGTAAACAAATAAATAATAAAATATTTCTTTTTACAAATAAGCACAAGTAGCGGTTTTACTTTCCCCGAAACTATATTCCTTCAAACTTCTTTAAATTTTAAAAATTAACCTTATAAAAATAGCCAACGGTTGGGCCGTCGAGAAGCGTCGCGTTGAACCGTAGACAGTTGACCATCGTCCCGATGTTTAGATACAACGTCCGCGTAACGAAGTTGACGCGTCAACTAGTTGACGAATTCAACTAGTTGATCGTCTCGTCGATGGATGGACTTGGACGGTCTCGTTTCGTCGACAGTAAATACGTCGACGACCCATCCCTAACTAACAAAGACTCTGTATCTCAATAGAGTTCTGCACGGGACTTTTTTTAGACAAAACGAAATATTATCACACTAAAATAAATCGATTTATAATTCATTTTCAAGTGACTGTTATGTTTGTGATAGTTTTAATGTTTAAAAATACTAATTGATTGATTATATTAAAAATTATTTGTGTTAAGAAAAGTGTGATTTTATTCCAACTTTGAAAATTGTTTATATAAGAATTGTTTCATTCGATAATTCTTAAATTTGTGTTTCGTTTTATTATTAAAATCTGTTGAATTATTAAGGAATTATAAGTTTTTAATATAAACAAATACCCTTATTTAAATATGTCGAGACGCGGGCTTACTGAAGGAGAAATAATAGAGGCGGCTGCAAGAATTGATTCAGATTTTGAAATAAGTGATAACGATTGTGAACCGGCTGATGTAGGGGACAACACGGATTCAGAACCCGAGCCAAATAATGAAAACGATACAAATGTTCAATCTACCTAGTCACTAGGCCCCTTTATTCCCACAGTCTATGAATTCGATGAATCCGCATCAGGCATCAATCCTGAGACAATGTTGACAGATAACTCACCGATAATTGATTTTTTAAACCATAAATTAATGAAATTTATTGTTAATGAAACGAATAAATTCCATGTATACAACATGCGCACGAAAGAACTCAAACAAAAATCAAGAGTCCATAAATGGGTTGATACCACTATCGCAAAAATGTATGTGTTCTTTTCATAGATAGTATGCTGATGACACGAAATCGTCATCTGACTATTGAAGAACACTGGTCGACAGATGTTTTAATTCAGAGTCCTATATTTGGGAATACAATGCCAAGAGACCGTTACGAGCTACTTTCCCAAATGCTACACTTCTCCGATAGTGATGTTCAAACACCGAGTGACAAATTATGTATATAAAATTCGTCTACTGGTTGAGCACAGCCGAAATATTTTTTTAAATACTACGATGCCTAACAAAAATTTATGTATTGAGAGCATCGTCGTATTTAAAGGCAGATTAATGTTTAAGCAGTTTATGCCGTCAAAACGTCTGTCGGACTGGATATATACTAGATTTCATAATTTATGTCGGTAAAGAAACTGAAATAAATTATGAGAATCGAGGTCTCGGTGTCTCGGGTTCTGTCGTTACAACTCTGTTGGCTGATTACATAGGAAAAGGGCATACTTTATGGTGTGACAACTGGTACAGCAGTCCTAATCTTTTTAAATATTTACACAACCAGAAAACAAATGCGTGTGGCACTGTTCGCAAAAATCGTAAGAATATGCCGAAATTTAACAAGTTGAAGAAAGGAGAGTTAAAATCACAACATTCAGGACAGAAAGCATGCAAAGCAGGATTTGCAACGTTTCTGCGACAGAAAAGTAGCAAATCCTCGCCGTCGGTGTCGCGTGTGTGCCACTTCCAGTATCAAAAATAAAATTAGAAAACAAACTCAGTTTATGTGTTTAGAATGTAATGTACCACTGTGTGCCAAAAATTGTTTTAAAGGATATCAAGATTTGAAAAAGTTTTAAAAATATAATTTAACATTATTGAATTATAAATAGTGTTAAAATTAAAAATACTATTTAAGATTTTGTCAATTGTGAATAGTGTTAAAAATCAGAACCGGCGCAGAACACCACTTCACTCTGGTACGTATAAATACCACCAATAATGGCGCTGGCGTGTTATGTCGCCCCATATTAAATTTTGTTTACGTTATTTTGTAAATATTTGAAAGATTTCAGTGTTTGTTCTTGTCCTTGAAGATTATTGAATACTTGACTCATTGTCTTATTGTAAACAATTAATAAATTTAGAGAATTATCTTTGTTTAAAGTCATAAAATATAATGTCGCCAAATAGCGCCGAAATGAAATATGTCAGATATATTTAATGCGTGGAATGGGTTAAAATTATTAAATTATTCGAGAAAGGACTTTTTCATATATAAACGGTGAGCCATCACAGTTTAGTTTTTCACTGTTATAGAGAACGACCACAGAAAAAGTGATGTAGCATTTCATTTTAAACATGGATTTTAAGTTCATAATTACTAATTTCATTGTTGATATAAATCTTTTTTAGCGTGCATCCATATTGGTTACTAATTTTCTTTAGTTCCTCAAAACAGTGTTGAAATTAAACAATTTGTCTACCTATTATTTCTATATATTCATTTTTTTCAAAAAATAAGTGGATTTTCATTTAAATATAAACGTGTGTATTGAAAGATGCATTGGCTATTTTATAAATTACACTGACCATCGGTCAGGCAATTTTGTGATAATGGCATTAAAACAAGTCGCAATATTTATAAAATTAATTTTTAATAACATTAAATGTACTTAATTTCAATGTTTTCTTTTTTTTTTGAATAGTTAAATTGTTTCACTATGAAAATAAAATGACCAGGTACACAGCGTAACATGAAAGAGGTGGGCTTTTAGTATATTTATTCCTTAAAATTAGCGAAAGAAATGTTAAAAGATACCTAGGTATAATTTTTTCCCTGTCATATCAATACTAATTGAAGATTTGAAATCGTACATAATTCAATATCCGTTTCACTGAAAAAAATGCAGTCAAAATATAATCGTGCAATAACGAAGAGTATAATGATACTGATTGAAATAATCCCATCACTATTTCCTTAAACATAAGCGAAAAAAGGTTTCTTATTCTCATAAAAATATCACAAAAGAGGTATTAAAAAGTGCTAAAATTTAATGTGTCTACAGACCTAAGTATCTATAAAATGAATGCGCTAAAAATGGTGCAAGTATTGCATGTGTTTCCATTGCCAGCACAAAAAAAACAAATGGCGAAATCGTATAAAGTAGCAAGAAGTATGGATTGTTTACATTGTTTATGGATTGTTTATGGATTAATGTTTATGGATTAAAATACATGCAGATAATATTTAATGTGTAGAAATATTATAAACATTAAATATAATCTACTGTACATATATAAAAATAATGTAAATATTTAATATTTATACACGTTTACTATTAGTTAACAATAAACATATACTGTTTTAGAATATGTGAATTTGGCCACTTTTTATTTTGGTGGTGGCCACTCCGGTGGCTCACTGCGCATGCGCGGTATGTACAGAATAAAGATGGCGGCATGTGTCAAACGCTTGAAACGTTTGAAATGGCGATGTTTAACAAATATGTCATTATAGGAATGGTATCTCCAAATCAGTTACATATTTAAGCAGCAATTAAAATTGCATAATTAGTATAGCGACTTTGTGCGACATAGCATTATTGGTTTACAATGAAATTGTGTTTGACAGATCTTTCTTTAAATTTAGTGCTAGAATATTATTTTTAAAATGTGATGTTTTGTTTTGGGAAATACGAAAAAAGTTTGTTCCAGATTAGAAGAAAAAGCGTCACTTTGAATGTTTTAATACGGTTGTCTGGCAAAGAGTGTTAATTTGACAATTGACAATAAATTTGAAAGCAAATTTAGTGTTTTAGAAGCATTTGACGAAAGTATTAATTTTAAAACTCAGCTCTGGCTTATTAATCGGTTACAAATACTTTTGTCTCAATTATATCTAATGTGAAAAATCAAGGAACATGATAATTAATAACGACTCTTGCGTGTAAAATAGCCCGTGCGCTGGTTGCCTGTCATACTCTGATTATCCTAAGTTGTAATTCCAGTAAGTTAGGAACCGACTGACAACGAAATTATTATATTTAGATAAGACCTATTCGACACCAATGTCCGCACAGTAGCTATCACCGGCCGCGTAGCAGCTACCACAGCTGACAGCATGGCCTTGCAGCAGATAGGCAGCGCGCAGTTCGTCAGCGGTAATAGCCGCCAGTTCCGTCGACCATTGGCATCTACCATACCGACAGCTGATTATATACATCAATGGCTGCGCAGCGGTCATTAACAGCCGTGAAGCGGTCACCAAAGCCGACCACACTGTCAAACAGCAAGCGAATATGTATGGCCGCGTAGCGGCCAGCAATAGCCATGCAATTTTATTTCTGTTCTTCGGAATGTCATAAACCGTTGACCGCCAAATACGGAACTGATTTGCTATGTCGGTAAAAGACCCCCCTTATCCCTTATTTACTTATACTATGCTTTAAACGAATTTTTATTTTAATCTAACTTGAAACAACCGGGCCTAAAGAGTGGTTATATACATGAAAGAGACGGAGGACGGCGGATTATAGTAGTTGTCGGATTGTCGAGCGGCAGATTAGCGAGAGAGTACTGTATATATTTTTTTGAATATTTTATATTAATGACAATGAAATTATCTTACCACCAATGTAAAATTTAATAAAAAAATTCAATCCTTTTATTGTTTTTTGGATGCTGCAATATGGGAGACGGAATGTGATTATTAATATTTTTGTAAACGTTGTATTTAACAACCTACCCAAAAATAATAATATATTTTCCTCCAAACTTTCTGCTTGAACTTATTTATTGAATTTATAAAAAAATGTGTGGTCTTCATGTGGAAATATTTCGAAATAAAGTGTACCAAAGATAACTCTATTGCTAGAAAATTTAAATAGTGCTTCGGGATTATATTTTTTTATTTGTGATAATCACAAAGTATTTTGTTGAGTTTTTTAAACAAAGGACCTTTCATAATAAAATTAATTGAATGCATGTTTACCTATAATTATGGAAACAATATTCGAAAACTTTACACTAAATTGACTCTCCAGACTGCAAAAACGTGAATCGTGTACGAATGAACAAGACTGTCTCGATCTACTTCCCCACCGTGGTCAGCGGGCCCCTTCTCAGTATCTTTAGTTCTTCTGCAATTACTCCCACAGCGCTGTGTCCATTCTGAAATGGAATTCATGTATTGTTTATTTTATTTGTCAATTTACAAAATAACTTTATTTCATACAATGTTTCCAATTTCTCTACCATAAAAATCGAATTGTTTACTTCCTAATTATTATAAAACAGTTTCACACTATTCTGTTTACTTATTACTGTTGACAATCTCTTTGTTAAAAATAAATATTAAATGCCTATTGGCCTCTATAATCCCACAAATATAGTAGCGAGCACAGAGATGTGTCCACCCTTTGAAAATGGAATGGTGCAGATATAAATGAATTCTAAGAACTAATTCTTTGTACCCGTTATTTTTTTCTACATGCGAAGGGTCTCCCCCAAACATTGAGACCAGTTTATTCACAACTTTCAACATGTTAACATCTTGTATTTTTGTTATTTGCAAAGGATGCCAAATTTAATCAAATGAGTGTATTACAAAAGAATTCAATATTAACTTTAGCATCCCAAAAAGTGAGTTCTAGAACTACAGCATGACAGATTGGTTGCAATAATAACAGTGCTTAATTTTATAAAAAAATTAAAAGATTCTGCACGTCTGCAGCGGAAAAACGTACCGGAAACAAACACATGTTCCGCACAAAAACAAGCAAATATAAGGGTGGTTCACTAAGCTTGCTCCAGGAGCCCAGATCACGTCACAGTCTGGAGAGCACAGATATGAGATATTTATGTAACAGAATATTATGATATATTAAGGCAATATAATAATATCCGGAAATATGAGCAGAATTCGGGAGCGACGAGCTTTTTATCACACAGGAATATGTATCACATTCCTACTATTTTGAAAAGAAACCCAAATAGGAGATATTCATGTAATATTCATATAACTATCACAATAATTAACATATAGTATTCAGATTTTAATATTTTGGCAGGGAAAAATATTGAAATTAAATTTTAATTTTGATGTTTTTTCCAAATCGTCGCTGCGCCTGCAAAAACCGACAAGTGATTTTTTGTCGATTTTGAGTTATGTGCATTTTCAGAATCTGCATTTCAAACCCCATGTGTCTATAAAACAAGCTATGTGGTAAAAAAGATGGCAAAACAGCTACGTATCTTCGGTATATCTAAAGAGCCCCCAAAAGCGCTATGTGGCATTTGACACACAGCGGGATTTCGCCTGTACGCGCACTTGAGGTACCAGGACGCATGCACGCGCTTTTGCTGACACATAGCGGTTATTTCAGTTTGATTCGCGAGCGTTTATTCCGTTTATAAGCTTTGTAATTTGATTGTATCAATAGTTAAGATAAATTGTTACTGGTTTTATGAACACTAGATAACATTAAATTAAAATATCGTAAGTTACATCAATTGCATGTAAGTAAACAGTATGTTTATCAAAATAATATTTTTCTAACCTCAAAAACTTTGAATTCTAACTATGACAATTTGTATTGTATCATTCTTTACTGAGATGCTGAAGGCCGACTTATTTTTTATTAATCCTAGTTGCATTTGACAAGAGCGGCCATATAAGTATCGGATTTTTTTTATAGTTATGGTTTTCAGAGAGTTGTATGATTTTTTTTGTAAAAAAACATTGAGTATCTAACAGTTAAATATATTTTATACGTTGTTGTGGTTCGAGCTTTATAATATAGACTGAGGGCAGTATTTGAGGGCAATAATATTTTCTTTATTCAGGTCATCCATGAAAGATACAAAATGAAGCGTAACAGGAGAATAGCAAAATTAATGAGCTTAATACTGAACGATGACGACACACAACATCCTTGTACCGGTCGGGCTCCGGAATCATCCCCAATCATTATCGATTCTTCAACAAGTACTTCTTCCATTAATCAACAAGAATCACATATTGTTTTCATGGAACAGGATATTTCTACTCCTCGAGTTCGACTGTCGTGTCTGTAGTGGACGATCGTACATTTATCACGAGTCCAAGACATAGCAAAAATGTATTAACGGACCAAAAGAACAGCAATTTGGCTTTCACAGTTGCGCAATCAAAAATATCAGATCCTATCATTGATACATTTTCACCGGCGACCGACATCATGCTTAATTATGAAACAGGGTTTTTTGAATGTGATAATGAAAATTTTCGGGTAAATGAAATGGATAAAAATCTGCCAAACGGCAATCTGGCTTCTACAGTTGCGCAATCGGAAATATCAGATCCTGTCATTGACACATTTTCATTGGCGAACAAGATCATTCTTAATCACGAAACCGGGCTTTTTGAATGTGTTAATCCAAATGTTCAGGTAGATCAAATAGATACAACTCTATGCATTAAAGACCAGAGAAAAAAAAAAATCAGACCCTACGAATACATGGAAAATCTTACAAAGGTGTTAAACGAGTAGATGGGAATAATACACTCGTAAGCAAGCCTTCAAAAAAACTAGGAGTTAGATGTAACCATGGATTTAAAGGAAGTGTATCTGCGAGATCGTTTCTTTGTAGTTCAGTGAATGAACAAGCCAGAAAAGATGTTTTTAATTATTTCTGGTCAATGATGACGTGGGAAGCTAAAAAAGCCTATATTTTAGACCTAGTGTCTATCCGAAACGTCAATAAAAGACGCAAAATAAGTGATGATTCTGCTAGTACTGGTCCTAATAAACGAAACATTGGTATTGACTGCTACTTGCCAACGGAAAATGGTACGAAAGTGAGAGTATGCAGAGAGTTTCTCTTAGCGACACTAGATATAAAAAAGACATATTTACAGACTGGATAAAAGGGTCACTTAAGGAAGAAGACGAAGCTAATGAGACAAGAATTAGACCTACTGTGCATAAGACTAAGCCGTTAAAATCAGATTCCGTAATAAGATGGTTAGATCAGGTTTCAAAAGTTCCCAGTCATTACTGCCGCTCCAGTTCCTCAAGAACTTACGTTGACGATAGCTTACAAACGTATTCAAAAATGCACGGTGTATATGTTTCTTGGTGCAGACAAAATGGTTTGGCATTCGTGCAAAGAAAAAAGTTCTCAGAGATTTTGGAACATAACTATTTTCATCATTTTTTCATCATTTCATCATTTTAAAATCATAACTATTTTCAAGCCTCGAAAGGACCAATGCGATTTATGTGTTGCTTTTAAAGAAGGTAATCTTGATGAAGAATCATATACAGTTCATAAAGCCAAGGCAAAGGAAGCGCGTGAAGCAAAAATCCTAGCAATATCATCAACATCTGATGAACATTGTGTTGTAACAATGGACGTACAGAGCATTCAGCTATGTCCTAAATTGCTTGTGTCAACGCAATATTATAAACAAAAGCTACAATTGCATATCTTTACTATATATATAAACAACAATAAAGACGTATGTGGCACGAAGGTGATGGAAAAGTAACGGCTAATGAGTTTGTTATCTGCATCGTAGATTTTTTAGAAAAACAAAAAAAGAAGGGATTCAAAAAGGTGACACTGATCTCTGATGGCTGTGCATACCAGAATAAGAATAGAGTTTTGGCGAGTGCACTATCTGATTTTTGAAACAGGAAATGGAAATAGAACAGCTTATATTAGAAAAGGGTCACACCATGATGGAAGTGGATAGTGTCCACTCCACGCTCGAAAAGATGTTTCAGCCCCCTTTATTCACACCATCGGATTATGTGAACAGAACTCGTCGAGCTCGGCCTACTCAGCCGTACATCATAAACCACGTGGAATACATTTTTTTTCAAAAATTTCGAAGATTTGCCTAGTAATTTTTCGTCTATTCGTCCAGGAAAAAAAACTGGAGACCCTACAGTGACTGATATCAGAGGACTGTTATGTAAGGGTGGAGAAACATTCTACAAAATGCGACACGATAGTGATTGGTTTCTTCTGTCACAAAGACGCTAAACTGATTTGTATACTCCTGCAAGATTGTACTTAGAATCTAGGAAAATCGATAAATCTAATTTTGATCACTTGCAGGCGCTGAAGCCATTTATGCATCGAGATTATCATTCATTTTACGACAAACTTAAGTTTAAACTCACTATTTAGCGAGCCTAGTTCTTAGACGACAAGCCCTTGCAAATTAATTATGGTCTCAGTTTTCTGTTATGGTTTGGCACAAATCAGCGTGTTGAAGTTATACAAATTTTAGTTTTGTTGTATCATAAATATTTTTCTAAGAAAAATAACTAAAAACATCCAATTCTGTGGCAGGATTGTTTCTTTATTTTGATTAAGTACATTAATTTTTAATTACAATGTTTTAAATAATAATTTTTGCTATATTTTTTTACTACAATATTGAATTGATATTTTTGTTTTTGACTTCAATAACTTTTGTATACCAATAAATTAATTTTTATTTTTAATAAATTTTTAAATAAAAATTTTCGTCTGACTTTACTATTTTCATTTTCAAAGTTAAGGATGGAGAATTACAAAATACCAACTCATTTAAAGTAGGCACTAAAATAAGTATTTTAAAGTTTGTACACATTTTGACTTAAAAAATACATAAAAACACTATATATGGTCAAAATACGTAAATTCCGCTGTATATTGAAAATCACATAGCAGTTTTTAACGCGCAAGAAAAAACAGCTATGTAGACTTTTTCTTCCCAAAAAAATATGTGACTTTATGTTCCGCACGGGAACTGATAAATTTTGCGCGGTTCCATCAAGCCTGCTTCCGAAGGCCGAGGTTGTAAGTCACGGCCCGCTTCGGAGACGACACAGTGGTAACACTTCCGTGTAGTGCAGAGCCTTTCGCCTTGAATGCGAAATGCCTCATAGAGAATCGTCCGTCGCGGGGGTCCAGAAGCACAGGAGATTGCAGAGGCTGGCCCGTATATTCTCAGCCGCCATCTTAGCAGGGGTTAAGCAGGGTGTGAAGTAAAACGCAGAATAAAATGTTCCAGTAGGCGTACTCGGCAGAGGCTCCCAGCAGAAGTAGCAGTAGGCACTCGCCCGCCCGGCGCAGTATTTATACAGTGCGGAAAGCTTCCCCCTGACACGCGCCGCCGACCAATCAGCGCGCTCGATTCACCGGGCGCTCGGAGAGCAAAATGACGGCCTCCCGTGCCGATTCGCGGATTAAAATTAAATATTTTAATCGATAGCAAATTAAACGCCACCCCCCCGGGGATTTTAACACATCATCTATACCAATCTATGTCTTGCCCATAGGATGATGTCGTTTACTGGAACCGCAAGAGTGAATTTACCTAGTTATTCAACAAAATATGCCGATTTACCGCGGCATTTTCAAGAATTAATTTACATTTAATTCGGTTAAAAATAGTAAACATGATTTTACGAGATTCTAAGTTATACCATTAGATAGATCTCAACCAAGCGCATCCTTCGGTGATATTTTCAAGTATGTCGGATAGATATTAATTGCGTAATGGGCAGACAAAGTGTGTCACCACCAAGAAAGCGCACTAGCTAACTTTCCAAACACGCAAAAACATATCACTCCCATAGATGTTCATATGAGGAACACAATAAAAAATGCTTCAGCTCACCAGGACGTCTGTAACGTCCGTAATCAGAGTTCAAAAATATTCGCTGATGGCCCTCGACTCCAGCCGCACGGCGCCACTATGGCGCCGGGTTTTTTCCATTACCCGCGCGGGCTGTATACATACAGGCGGCGCGGTCAAGCGAGTTTATTAGGGCCCACGCGAGATATTTTACTCTCAATTTAAACATTTTTTATTTTAATTTCTACTTTACAATACCACACAAAGGACTCATTTGGCACATTTAAATACTTATGTATTTTTACTTCCTCGCCTCTTCGAGGCAGGACATTTACATAAATTCCATCAAAATAGCGGCCATTCTATGATAGTCCGCGGCGCTCCGCGCGATTTAAAAATGATTTTATTCCCATCGCGCGAGCTTTCCCTGTATATCAAGACCACGAAACATCAATTTTATTCAGTATTACATTTACAAATGTCTTATCTAATTCTTAAATATTTCATTAAATATTTCATTAAATATTTCATTAAATATTTCATCAAACTTAAATATTTCATTTTCTTAAGTATTTCAAATATTTCAACACTTTACAAGATAAGACCAAAAATGTAATTTCTTCGTGGAATTTTTCCAACGCCCTCCGTCGGAGATGTCACATATCGCCGGCTCAGTGCCCGCGCCGACTATCCGCTTGGAGGCGAGGTGGGCCCATACAACGGACCTGAGCCCTCCGTAAGGGCTAACATTCATGACTTCAGACGGGTCATCATCATCATCACATCGTCATATCAGACGGGTCGTCATCATCATCATCATCATCATCATCCCGTCGTCATAATTCTACCTGTCCGATACACTTTATATTTACAAATAAAAATCGATGATACATATATAATCATATTTGTAAGGTAGGTCTAAATTTTTTGATATGCTTAAATAAACTTTTTACCCTGTAAAACATAAGAAAATCAGTTTTTTGACCTTCCTGTGAAATCTCTCTTTTACATTTGTCGGTTTTTGCAGGCGCAGCGACGAAATATAGTTTTAAATAAAAGTCATGCTTCTTGTTATAGCAATTCTTGATATAGCAATATTGCTTATTTCAAAATAATATAATATCAGGAATTTGGCTACTGAGAGAGAGGAGCTCAGCCAGGCAATATACTTGTTCTTTCATCTACATTTGTTGGCGGGCCGCGTCGTATGAATAAACTTTATCAGGCGACGGGCAGGTTTGGTTGCTCCGATTTATTCATTACATATACCAAGTGGCCAGAAATCCAAAATGGTTTAATTCCAAACCAAGTAGCATCTGACAGACTTGATTGATAACTCAGGTTTCCCAGTTGAAAGTGGAAGAATTTTTTATATTAGAATATGGGATATGACGGAAAGGCACATCTTTGCTAGGAGACAGGGGGAAAACTCAATTAAGATAAGCGTTGCGCTTTTGATAGTATTTTGTCAAAAAAAAATTCTGATAATATCTAAGAAACAAATGTTTCTTCATTACAGTCCTGGTGAAACAGGTAAAACTTATCTTTATAAAACACTCACGCAACATAATTTATATGTTTGTTTGTTTGTTTGGAAATATTAACAGATATAAAAAAATGATTTACATAAATTTATGAGTGTACATAGATAGTAGTGAACTTGTTAACTTATGTCCTAACATATTTCACATGATGAGGATGATCCCAAATTTTTTCGTGCATTGCTTGGACAGGAATCGCAGCGATTTTACTTCCGGGTGTTATCTCAGGTGTGGGGTAGATTCAGGGTTGTTATTATTATACATCGACCAGTTGCAAGCAAATGAAACACAAATTTATTATGGAAATTTATTTTTACGGAAATTTTAAATTTACAATTATAATTAACATAAGATGAAAGGTACAATTTAGGATCACAGGGAGAATATGTTGTGGAATATAAAATTAATGCTATTTACTAATGTCTTCAACGACAGAGCCACTAGATAAAGGGATACACTTTAACACATGGACAAGCAATGGATCACTTGGGAGACAATCTTCTGGCAAAAGGCAAGATCGTCACTTGCGGTCAGTCAGCTCAAGAGATGCGGCCCAGCTCACGCCGTGGACCGCGCCTGGAGTCAGTATGGTGGCAAATTACTCCCATGGCTGTAAGGGGGGCGGCAGGGCGTCTGGTTGCCTACGTGAGTGAAGGCGAGTCGGCAGGAAGGCAAACGGCACGTGTTGTTAGGTCGCAGAGTCACCACAAAGGAGACTAGCACACAAACGGATGATTTATACAATAGATCAAGGTAGAAATTCGCAGCGGAGTTTACACTTCATGTCAGAGAGATATTTACAACTATCTCTATAACTCATACGTTGTAATTTTAACTATGTATTCTCTTATATTACAACACATGCACTGGCTCAAAAAATTATATTTAAAATTGTCTAATCCAACGAAATATGTCAATTGTATGTATTTAGTATTAAGGTACAGATACACATGCTTATTAGTGGCATGCTCATTAGCATGCTCAAAACTAGCATGCCCTAACAATTGTACACACTTGCTCATTATTAGCATGCTCATAAATAAGCATGTCAAAGTTAACAATCAAACACGCTTATTAGTGGCATGCTCTTCTCATAGAATAGAGACGCTCTTGTTCAAAATGGAAACTTTGCAAACTGAAATTCAAGTGAACCAATAAATCAAAACAGTTCCCGAGTTTCCATCTGCACATTTTTGATTTTAGTTTTTATAATTTTTATTGTAAGATTTGAATCATTCATGCCTTTTAATAAAGTTTCATAAACATTATTTCTTGCTATATTATTTTTACACAACAGTGACTGAGTATTCCACAGACATTCGTGATTTCTATAATAAGTCATGAAAAGTAATGTTTTATCATCTCCCCAACCGCCATATTTGTTTCATCTGTCGCAGTCTGAAAAGATTGCATTAATAATGCAATCTTTGCAAGCCGCGAAGCCCGCGAACGACATAAGCATGCTCATAATAAGCAAGTTCCATGCTCAAAAGATACCCTCTCTCAAGGTGAATGACATTAGCATGCTCATAAATCAACCGGCAGTTGATTTTTGAGCATGCCACTAATGAGCATGCTTATTACTAGCAATGTGCGTACACACATGCCTCTAATAAGCAAGGGCTAAAGGCTAAAGGCATGCGTATCAGCATTAAAGTACTGATACGCATGCCACTAATAAGCATGCGTATCAGTACTTTAATGCTACTTTCATGTTAAATGCATGTCTACTTATTCGTGTTATATTTTATTTTTTGTCTATTTCTACACTGATGTATTATAATTCTATTGCTATAATTTACACACTAATGTATAAATGCATAGTAGCTAAAAAAGGCTATTTAGCTGTGTATATTAAATAAATAAACTATTTATCTGCCTCCGGGCCGGTTGTATCAACCTAATTGATTCCGGAATTTGTAGTTTGGCGACACAAGGGGGGGTAGCTATTCCGCGGGATAGAAGAGAAAGTGGCTGAAAAGGTTGAAACCACAACTTTGTTTTAAACGCAACGGATGTGGGGTTGACAAAAGGAAGCGTGCGGAGAAAACTCTTTCAGACCAATTTAATTTTAAGATATAATAATATGTCCTGGGAACTTCGAGATGAAGTTCATCACACGACAGGTCGCCAGGTGTCTGGGCTGAAGAGGTTTTGAAAATTTTAAAATATTATAATTTAGTCACCAAAATGATATTGCTGAAATGATATTCCGGCTTAAGCATTGTCCGGTGATTAATGGTCTTCCTCACAAAATGAGGGGTGTGGCATATATCTTGAGCAATTTGCTTTGTCATGTGCTTACCAGTATTGTAGTTTGTCTACCGAGTTGTGTAGTCTGCTTGTTAAAACTTTAGGTAGAAGAGTAGACAGGAATATCAATATGGCATGATATCGCTAATGGATGAATATGTTGAAAAGAAGTGGCCAGGAACCTCGGAGAACAACGGGCCCAAGCAGCCGTCTTGACAGCATCTTTATACTTTCTGAAATAATAAAAATAAGATAATAATTAGTGCTTACCACTGCCCAGACGTTTCTGAAAATATTTTTACGGCATTAACAAGACACAAAACAGATTTCTCAATTAACCTGAGCAGATTGGGCCCATAATTATGAAAGCGGACTAAGTCACATTTCTTTGAAATTAATTTAAATAAATATTTTTGTATTACGCAACTCAATGTTTTCAAATTTATATAATGTACTTGTACATGACGCGAATTCGCCACGTACGTGGGGGATTGTGATTATGGTCGGGAAATGGGATAAGGAACAGGAAGGGTTAAGGAATAACGATAAGAGAAATGTACTGAATTGGGTCGCGAAAGGGTAGGACGTTGCGACTCACCTTTTTGTTCCTTGGCGTCCTTCCAACTGTCGTCTCACCAAACAACTATTTCACTCGGTTGGCAACCAACCAATCGTTAATCCCGTTGTGTGGCAGTGAACAGGTTATTGAATGTTTATAAGCTGCACAATTAAATACAAGACGAAAATTACAGGGCAGGAGGCAAGAGTGTCTGTCCCGTGGCGCTTTAACTTGTTAAAACGAGGATAGCATTAATTTTCGATAGAGACCAATCAGTGTTGCCACTAGTGATGCAACGAATACGAATATTCATATTCGCCGAATAGTAGATTTGATATTCATATTTGTGAAATTATTATTCGTTGCATCACTAGTTGCCACATGAAAAAAAAAGAACAATATTAAACAATCGATTTCTGTGCCAACGTGACATCACGAATATCGAACAGTAGGAGATTTATAATGTATTTTGACATATAAATTTTGCATGTAGCTTATAGGCCTTATGGCGACCATCAGTATGCCCGCCCGCAAGGCCTAGCAGCAAGCAATCAATTGTTAACTGCTAGTAATAATATATGAAATTAGTAATCATGGTCTCAATGAACTAGAGAGGCACACTCAGCTATTTGTTCCATCAGTCTCATAGACTTTTTTTACAATTCCTGGAAGACTAGTCTACGCGGATCTGGAGTACTGCCAATTCTACTACTACTATTTATTTATTTATTTATTTATTTAATGTTCATGGAAGACCAACAGCACAAAAAAAAAGCATAGAAAACATTGATACAATATAGATGGCCAATTACAGGTCTCCACATTTAGAGTATCGATGCTAATACATTTTACACTTACAAACGACCTAAATATCAGTGTTTTATATTAATATATGATTCGCAAGGATATATAATTCTAATGAAATTTTTACTGCAATTTAAAAAATTGAAATCAAATAGGCGCGGACACTTTATCTAGAGTGCCGCCATATACTAGAGTAGATAAGATGAGCTTTAATAATTTACCAACATAGAATAAAGTTTAATCATGGAACAAGTGCATTATTTTGCTTCATTTTGCTGGGCAGTCTGCATTTGTATCTGAAAGGTGCGAGGCCTCGGGTACGATACGAGCGGCAGAGTGTCAATGCGCAAGACTAGCGAGGTGCGCTGGCCGTAATATAACTAACTCTGCAGTCACTACTCGGGCGCATTGATGCTGTGGCACTCGACGCTTGTATCGTGTCTGAGACCTAAGGCTGATATGATGCTTATACAAGCCGAGGCTTCAGATGAGATTTTATTGGAGTCCATCTTGTGCTGAAGATGTTTGTTGTGGATGATTTTAATCAGTTTATTTTTTGCGGGATAGTAAGGGCCCGATGCACATTCGTGATGGAATGCCACCACTATAAATTGGTGTGCGATCCCTGGCGTCCCTGTCGCGAAACAGAAGTTGCCAGGGTGTAAATTTATTACACAATACATAATATACAGAGTGTCCGGTACATTGACAAATATATTTTATGATATTATAATATAAATTTGGCCGGGCAACACTAAAGAAACAAACCAGTAATGGCTGTCGCTCTGTCTATATATTGGTCCATTATTTGCTTTTTCAGCTTCGCAAAACTTTAAAACTACATTGGCAATCGTTCTTGCACCACCTGTAAGGTGTTGCAAGACTGTTTCGGACATAATTCAGTGTATAGTGGAAATCAAGATGTCACAGCTCATGCCCAAATACGAGATTGAACTTGAATAACAGGGCGAGGGGTTACCGCCGGGTGCGAGTTTTAGTTCCAAAGTCTAGTCTGAGGTATGTTACCTTTTCCAGGCAGGCAGGCGCAGTCAACCAGCTGCACTCGTCGATGAGGATTCCCAGCACCGCCTACATCCTTCTGTGTACAAACGAATAGAATGTCCTTTCTTTGTCAGTTTCAGCTTCCATTAGCAGTAGTACACCAGCAGGTTTATTAGCCTCCAGCACTGCCTGGCGGCAATTGTGACATCTAGACTGTATCAGGAGAGCTGTGAAGTTGGTAAGCAATTGATGACACATAAAATTATTTTGTTACACAACATGTGCAGTGACATTTTAAAATTTGCATTTTTTTGAAAATTGAATTGTCCCCGAAGATGGGGTGCTTTTTAAATTATTATGGTTTTCACAAATATATGTATTTTTTTATGTGTATGATAGCACAAATAGGAATGCATTGTACAATGCAATGAGTGAGTTTGGAATACCGCTTAAGCTGATCAATCTGGTGAAACTAACAATGTCCCCAGTAACGTGTAGAGTCAGGGTTGGCAGTGATCTGTCCGAGTCTTTTGAGGCGCTCCACGGGGTGAGACAAGGATATGGATTGGCCTGCCTCTTATTCATCATAGCCTTAGAAAAAGTTATTCGTGACTCAGGAATTGAGATAAGAGCAATGATATTTGAACTATTAGCTTACACTGATGATATCGACATAATTGCGAAAACTCCCAATGCTTTATATAATGCCTTCATAAATCTTGAAAGTTCTGCCAAAAACATGAGTCTCATAGTAAACCAGCAGAAGACAAAATACATGGCCGTAGGATGCACCCAACAAATCCCAACTCTCTGGTAATAACAAGCAACAATAATACTACAGAGGAGATCCAGAAGTGCGTAGTGAGCGTAAATCGCTGTTTTTTCCGCCTACAAAAGCAGATAAAATCCAGACTGCAGTCCAGAATCACCAAGATATTAGTGTACAAAACGCTCATAAGGCCAGTGCTCACGTACGCAGCTGAGACGTGGGTATTAACTAAGAGGAATGAGCGAGCACTGGACGTTTTTGAAAGGAAAATTTTGAGGTGTATCTTCGGACCGGTTCTAGAAAATGGAGTTACATGGGTTACAACAATGAGCCCTATACTCTATTTAAGGAGCCAAAAGTCACAAAATTTATAAAACTGGGAAGACTTCGGTGGCTGGGTCATGTGGAGAGAATGTCCGAGCATCAAGCACCAAAGTCCCTGCTGAACTCAAGGCCAATAGGGCGAAGGAGCTTAGGAAGGTCAAAATTAAGATGGAGTGACAACGTCCTCAAAGATATCTCTGCCTTAGAGCTTCGGAACTGGAGAGAGCTGGCACTAGACCGAGATGAGTGGAGGAAAATTATTGAGCAGGCCAAGACCCACCAAGGGTTGTAGTGCCAAGAATGATGATGATGATGATGATGATGTCTTTTTTTATATTTAAATTATTTTTTTTGGTTGGTATATTTTTGTTTGGTTTTTACTTACTATTTTTTTTATAAGTTTTGCATTGTAGTTTATCTTTTTTAACTGATGCTATTTTTTTGGGTTTAGCCTCTTTTCTCCCATCTTCAAGGGACGGGTGTGGGAAGGTATAGTAGGGGAAATGAGGAGGAGATTGTCTGCGTCATCATCAGGATTGTTTTGTCGTAGGGACGAGATTGTGGGGTTTGGTATGTTTAAGAGGTTATTGTAAAATTTTATGGCTAGCTCTTGTATGTGTTTGATGAGTGGTGGTGTGTTGGTGTCGTGATGGATGATTGTGTTTATCACAAACCATGGTGCTTGGAGAATGTATCTTAGTGTTTTGTTTTGAAATATTATGAGTTTTTTTGTATGTTTGGCCGTGGCCCAGGTGGGGCTGGCGTAGGTGATTATGGATCTGATGAGTGCTCTGTATAGAAGTAGTTTGTTATTGGTATGTAGAGTGCTGTGTTTGTTCAAGAGGCAGTTAATGCTGCCTCTTGCTTTTTGTGCTGTTGTGAGTGCGTTAGATATGTGTTTGTTTCAGTTAAGTCTTTTGTCTAGTGTCAGCCCTAGATATTTGACGGAGTTTTGCCATGTATTTTAATATTTTCCATCTGAAGGTTAGATTTGATTGGTCCTTTTCTGTTTCGTCTTGAAAATAAGATAGCATTGCTTTTGGATGGATTAATCGCAATTCTCCATTTGTCGAACCACCTCTGTAATTTGTATAACGTGATCTGCAGTCTGTCTTTCTGCAGCCCTTGTTAAGAGTTGATTGGGTGAGAATGGCTGTATCGTCGGCATACAGTGCAATTTTGGAGTGCCTATCAGTGGGTTTCGGAATGTCGTGGGTAAATACGTTGTAGAGGTATGGTGAAAGGATTGCTACTTGAGGGACTCCCCGCACACATATATCGTGTAGTAGATAGAGTACTCGGTGACATTCGTACTCTGAAGGTTCTTTTTCTCAAGAAGGATTTGAGAATTCCGTATAGTTGGGGGTGAATGTAGCATTGGTGGAGTTTATAAAGAAGGCCATTATGCCAAACTTTATCGAAGGCTTTCGCTACGTCTAAGAAAAGGGCACAGGTGGTGAGTTGTTTTCTGAAGCCATTGGCTATGGATTCCACAACTCTTAGGAGTTGGTGGAGAGTGGAGTGTTATGAGCGTAATCCGTGTCGTTCACCTGGGATGGCAATGTGAAGACCAGGTTGGTCTTGAAGTCTGTTGAGAATGATTTTTTTCGTAGATTTTCGTAGATAGGAGACTGATGGGTCTGTGATTTGCGCCGAAGGTTGGGTTTTACCAGGTTTTGGAAATAGAATAATGTGTGCAATTTTCCTTGCTTGTGAAAAGTATTGCATACGGAAGGCTTGGTGGATGAGAAATGTGAGGAACATAATTCCCACTGTGAGAGAAGTTTGAGGGCTGTGTTGGTTGGGGACTCCATTCGGGTCCAGAAGCTTTGTTGTTTTTCCTGGATTTGAGAATTTTTTTAATTTCCTCTGGTGAGGTGAAGAATATGTTGACTGAGGGTGGGGATCTGAGAATATTATTGACGTAGCGATTTATACGTTCCGTATGTGATATTACAGCTCTGGTGTGGTTGGGTTCAAATTGGAATTCAAGGCTGTCTGCAAATGCTTCGGCCTTTTCATCCTCTTCGTAGAGCAGGCCTGCGGCTGGGGTTGTTGGTATTTTGCGAGTTTCCAGATGTATGGTATGTTGTGATGATGTTGGTGAAGTTGTCTATGGCTTCATCAAGTTCAGAAGAGGTGGAGATCGGTGGGGGAATTGTGAATCGTGAATGACTTCTTTGAATAAAGGCCAGTTGACTGGTCTTTTTTTGTCTATGGGCTGCGTGTTGTTTTGGAAATCTAGGATTTCCATAAAAAGACGGTTGTGATCTGAGTTCAAGTCATTCTTTATGTAAATGGAATGTGACCAATGAAAATTTTTGAGGATAGCTATGTCTATAGACGTACCACTATAACTAGGCGTGCGAGGGAGGGCGTCGCTGTCGCGTAACAGAAGTTGTCAGACCGGTGTCGTATTAAATACAGAAATTTGGTCGGGCAGCACTAAAGAAATCATGCAGTAATGGCGGCCATTCCATCTGTCAAACTGTCAGACGGTAATATCGGTCCATTATTCGCTTTTTCAGCTTCGCAAAACTTTAATACTTCATTGGCAATTGTTCTCGCACCATCCCGGACTGTTTGGGATGTTTTGAACATAATAATTCAGTTTATATTGGTAATCAAGATGACACAGGTCGCGCTCAAAGACGAGAATGAACTGAATGACAGGGCGAGGGGTTACCGCCGGATGGGGGCGGGGCAGGTTTTAGTTCAAAATTCGCCGCACGCCAAGTTACGTTGGGCAAGCAATAGAATATCGGCTCTATACCCGAGTGAAGAAAAGAAGGTTGGTTGGTTTGGGGCTATTGCTGATAGGTTTTTCATATTGATATATTTAAAAAGGTATTTACCGTTTGTGTTTGTCAGTCTGCAGTTCCAGGCTGGGTTCTCCGCCTAGGTCGCCGAAGTTTCTAGCTAGGATGGTGGGGGTGTCGTCGTTTAGTAAAAGGCATAAGTCATTTGTGTTTAAAAATTGAGGCGGGTTGTATATGCTATGGATTCGGAGCGGTCCGTGACTGCAGTCGACTCAATGTGTTGGAGTGTAGTAGGGGTGGGGGTAACTATGTGTGCGATGTTACGTTTTATATATATATGGCTGTACCTCCACCTCTGTGTGTGTGTCTGTCGTTTCTGTAGCAGTGAAAGTTGGGTATGTTGATTGTTTTTGATGGTTTGAGGTGTGTTTGGTTGACTAGAAGGAGATCGAGTGAGTGTCTGTCTTCTGTCAGTCAACTCAAATCGATCTCTTTCCAGTCCGTTTGCATTCCAGAATGCTATGTGTAGTGAAGTTGGGTTAAAGCTAGCCATTGGAAATTTAGGTGGTGTTGAGGAGACTGACAAGTCTGGGTGACTCCGATATGATAATTTAAATGACTTCGGCTCCAGAGGCCGAAAGAAGACGTGGGAGGATTTCTATTATTAGTTGAATTATGTTTTTAATGCTGGAGCTGGGCATCTTTTGTAGTTGGCAGGGTGCTCGCCGGAGCAGTTTGCGCGTTTTGGTGGGCCGTCTTCTTGTTTTCTACTGCACGTTGATGTGAGGTGGTTTGACGCATCTGGGGGTGGCTCTGCACATTGCGGAGGAATGGTAGAAGAGTTGGCATCTGTGGCATTGTTGTGGGGCATCTTTTTTCTTTAGTTTTTCTATTTGGATGTGAAATTGAAAAATGGATGAAATGTTGAAAATTTCTTTACCTTCTGGCAAGTTGGTGAGTTGGATGAATGAGAACTAGTGGCATTGGTTTAAATTTTCATCTTTAAATACTTCAAGCGTATTCGAGAAAAACTTATGTCATTTCTTTTTTCAAGATTAATATTTTTTTTAATTTAACAATTAATGAAGAAAAATTATGCATATTTTATTTCATTGTGGTTATGGAAATATCTAATCACACTACATATTAACGGTCCCTATGTATATTTACCTACTGTTGAATCTGAAAAAAATGCTAACAGAACAAATATTTAAAAAAATAATTTTCCTTTTATATATGTTTTTTTTAAATAATTATTTTTACTAGTATTGTAGAAAAAAGTTAATTAAACTTTTTTGCAAGAAATAAATCAAAAATATTAAGAAAAAAAAATGCAAAATTTGATATTGCATATCTCCATAACTATTAGGTGATGGTTGCATACTTGAACATTTTCGGCTCATTATCAAGCAGGAATCCAACTGTAAAATTTTTGCTACCAGCTATGAGACACCCTGTACAACCATTAAGTGTACAATCATATATTAATTATAAAAAATATACATATAGCAGTAGGTATATTATTAGGAACCTCACCTTTCTTCATCTCAGTCACACCTGTCGTGATGTTTCCTGTGTACGCCTGCAGTCGCAGTTCTGTTCTTCAAGTTACCTATGGATTAATTAGAAGTTTTGAAACTATTTGTATTAAGGATTAATTTTTTTTTGATTTGATTTTTTATTTACGCTTCAAGAGGCCCAATTACAGAAGCGAAACACATCACAAAACACCCAGGCTTGAGTAAATCACAAAATCGAATAGATCAATTGTGGCCTCACCGGGAATCGAACCCGGAACCCTCGATGTGAGAAGCCAGTGTCATACCAACTGGGCTACAAGGGCCGCCTAAGGATAAAGGATATCCATAAAAGATATTTATGCAATAAAGAGACTAATGTACGAAACTAGCTAAAGCCAAATAGTGCACCAATGAAAGTATTAAAACTGCAAATTATTTATAATGATCACCCGTTACAATTCTCCGATTGTCATTATGCAAAATATATTTTCTTGTGATAACATTAAGATGTATATAGTTAGGTACATTTCTATATCCGTAACCAACCAGTCTTTGTAAATGTTTCGTAGGTATCGGTTTTATGCAAACTGATAAAAGTTATCTGGCGGAAGACTGTTCCTCTCGTGTCTCGGTAAGTGTCGCTTTAACCCTAGATCACTAAACATTAGTCTCACAGGCAACACGACCCTGACGCATTCGCTGTCTAGGTATGTTCCCGTTACTGCACCCTCTTTGGCCGCTCAGTATCTTCCTGATTCGGCCAATCAGTGACCCGCTTCCTGGTTCCAGAGATTTTACGAAATATTAGTTAGTCTCTCAGGCTAATGTTTAGTGATTATGCCACAAAAGTGAATAAAGGTAAGTTATTATGACACTAAATTTTTTTTCAAAGATATTTTAAAAATTGAAGATGCTTCTCCTAGTACTCTCAAGCATGACCAAGTATGCTCGAACAAGTCAAGGATGACCAAGTATGCTCGCCGCCGCTACAAGACGGCGATTTGCGGGGAACATACGGTTCCGACTGCCACGAATAATTTTTTTGAACTTTTTGTTTAGTTATGTGTTAATTTAATGGACATTCCATACTTTATGTAGATTTTTTCTAAATAAATGCTTTGATTTCGAAAAATACCGAGGTTTCAATTTGTTAGTTTGTAGGACTAATATTTAGTGACAGTGTTACTCAAAAATATGTTTAGTGATGTAGGGTTAAAAGGAATGTATATGGACAGTTCAGTTAATCCAGAATATACTTAGGGTAAAGCGGTCACAAAAATGACAATGACAAATGCACCCTCCTTGTGCAGCGCCGCCTCCGGGACAAGGTGCGCCACAAGAGCCACCCGCTGCGGACCTCACAAGCTAGGGGAGCGCTTTCACCATTGTCTGGTTCCAGCGTCCTCAAGGAAGCAATGCTCTGGAAAATACAAAATAAAGATAAACGATGTCCAAAATACACCATACATATTGGATTCATTTATATTTTGAAACATTGAGATATTTTCTTCAATTTCTATAATTCTTTTTTTTTATATTTTTTGCTAAGTTCATACCTACGTTTGAAAAATAATTATTTAGGGCATCAGCACATATTTTTCAATTGTCAAAATATTATTATTAATGTTTAGTTTTTGTATATTTTGATTTTTTATTTTCTTATTTATGATTTCGTTTATTGTTTTCCATACTTTTTTTGAGTCACGCTCTGAGGTTTGAATTTTTTGTTGATAGAATTTTTCTTTAGTGTATTTTATTAATGCTGTCAGTCTATTTCTATATTTTTTATAATGCCTTTTTATTGATTCGCCATGTGGTTTTAATCTTGTATAATTTATTTTTATGTCTTATCGAAGTTATCAATGAACCTGTGGGAAATCCAAGGTTTTAACAGTCGGAATTTCGCGTTTATAGTATTTAATTTTTCTTCAGTACTTTGTTGTATGTATTTTTTAAGTAACTCTGCAAAATTTACACTTGTTTTTTCAGCTTTTGTTGAACTTAAGACACTCAGCAATGTTTCATTATTTAATTTTTATTTTCATATGCTTTGGTTTAAAAAAGATTTTAAATATTTGTTAAAACCTTTTCTGTTGGTTTTTGAATATTGTAGGTAGTCAATAAAAATTGTAGTGTGATGGTCAGTGATGTTATTTTTCCAAATAATTATCTTCATATTATTTAAAAGATTAAAGTTACACCATATGTGGTCAATACATAATGGTGTTTGCCCTATTATTTCTCGAGTATAATTTTTTAAACAACATTTAAAGTTATTTTCAGTCATTTTTTGTAATATTATCATTATTATCGACAATATTAATATTTATATCTCCTATAATGATGGTATCATAACCTTTATTTGTATGGGTGATATGATTTAAATCATGTATAAATATTTGATGAACGAGTTCTATAAATTACAATTTGTAAACAGTTTGACAGATGGATTTGCAATTCTTGAATAGAGATATCGGTGTAAGTATTTGATTCGATTTCCAAAAATTTATTCATTTATCTACCTAGGTACATCGACTTCCCAAAAATATTTGAAGTATGTGCTCGTACTTTCGATAACTTTGGAGTGTGGTACTTTGTAGTGTTCGTTTTGAAATGCAGTGTACTATTTGAAATATATACATACTTTCAATAACTTTGAAGTGTGCGTAGTTTGTAGTGTGCACTACACTTCAAAAAGTGTGAATTGTACACTTCAATTCACTTAATTATTAATCAGATTATATTAGTGTTGAGAATTTTTAATTTATTTGTTTCGGGGCCCATTTTCCCTCTTACTCAAAAAAGTATATGTGTAAAATGTATCCATATTTTTCTTTTTTAAAATAATGTAACCGAGATCGCGGCGACGGAAGAAAGCGCGGTACGAGCCCGCTCCGAGAAGTCCATTCGTATTGCTGGATATTGGGTCCCATGACTCGCACCTCTTTATGAAGGAAGAAATGACCTTCGGAGAATGAAATAATATTTCTTCGTGTCGGCAACTCAAATAGACGCATGCCTAAATTGTTTAATTGAAATTTCCCGACGGGCGGATGGGTAAGCAGGTAACTAGGCGGGTATTAACAATAGGGTCGGGCAATAAACCCTAGGCCGTCCGCTGCGCTGTAATCCTGTTTATTGGCTTCACAAAGGTACATATTTTGGTAATTACACCCCATTCGGGGAATTGTGGAATGCGTTTCTCCCCAGAAGTTAGAAAACAGTCTTTATCGTTTTGTCGGGCTAAATAGTCGACTTTCTCGCCTTGTAAAATTTCACGTTTTCTTTACTAAACTGTGTGTTAAATTTGAAATTGCGGAGAAAGTGACAACAGATCCATTTATCGCGTATGTCTAGCAGTTGTCGCGTTCGAATTGGTGTGTTAAAATTATCGTTTCTCCGCAATATCGGGCAGAGGATAGAATGTCGCACAACTTGGTGAAGAATTCCTGTTGGCGAAAATTGCATTCGAAGCGCCGTTAATGTTATTTCCCGAATAACGAATCGGGCTGAACCGAACAAAAGCGCCGACATTTTAAGAGCTCGAATTGTGCGCAAACATTCGAGGAACGAAGGAGAAGCATTTAGAATGATTTATCAAGACTCCTCGTATTTGGAACTGTCAGATAAATGGACAGAGCGGTCAATAAAGCACCGGCGCTTGTGACGAAGAGAAATACATGTTTTGTGACTTTCTTAATAAAACCTCAAGGTAAGTTACATTTTATACATTGAGCGCGATACGCGATTCTATCGGACGTGAATGTTTTTGTGATAATTTCGCTACAGTGATCGGGTGTCATGGCCCATATTATATTCACGGAATGCATTATGATATATACATTTAAATCAAACAAATTTGTTTGACTTATTATATGTACGAATACACGAAAATAATTATAATTAAAAAAAAAATTAAATTTCTTTCCACATTATCGTCATTTATGAATTAGATAAAATATTTTCAACTTATTTTTATTAAAGGAAATTCCTCATTATAGGAATAGCAGAATTTAAGCCATAAAATAGGCAAAAAAATCGAAAGAATTTAACACTTTTTCTGTTGAAAGGGAAACTCAAGATAATAATAGGACTTATTATATGAAGGGGAGAAACATTTAGACAATTTAAGAAATACAAAAATGACAGGTCTCACCTGGCTGTTTCAGAATTCGAGAAATAATTTGCTCGAACATTAACGCCGCCGTGGAAAACTTCCAAAGTGAAATATGTATTTACACCACAGAGACGCGAAGCACAGCACGCGGAACTGTCAAAATGTAAACAAGACGACAAAGCTCACCGCCAAACCGGAAGGACCGCCAGCGCCAACTGGTGACTCGAGCGACGGTCGAAGGGAGGAGACTCGATAAGGGAGGCCGGCGTACAAAGGTCGGTAAACGCCCAAGCGAGCGAACCGTCGCACTCTCGCCTTTTTTAAGTATTTTTTAGCGAGAGAGAGACGACGCGCATCTTCCCTAGGTCGGTCCCTTTCGAACGCGTCCGAGGGAGGAAACTCGAGAAGCGAGACCGGCGTACAAAGGTCAATAGACACCGGAGCGAGTGAACCGTCGCACTCTCGCCTTTTTTAAGTATTTTTAGCGAGATAGAGACGGTACGCATCTCCCGTAGGTCGGTCCCTCTCGAACGCGTCCGAGGGAGGAGACTCGAGAAACGCGACCGGTGTAAAAAAGTCAACGGACACCGAAACAATAAACCGTCACGCTCTCGTTTTTTATAAGAATGTTTTTTAGCAAAGAGAGACGGAAGTCGCCTCCCGTAGGTTCGTCCCTTTCGCACGAAGCTTCCTCGAAAGGGGAGAGGCGGCGAGAGAGCGAGACGGAAGATGTCTCCCGTAGGTGCGTTCCTCTCGCACAAATTCGGGAAGAAGGGGGGAGAGTCGCGCGGCATCAAACCTCTGAATCCGGGAGGGTGGGTGGGAAAATTTGTTCGTCGAAGACGGTCGGGTTTCTTCGGAAGCCCGACGACCGGTTTCCGGAAATGCGCGCGCACGCACACCCTCACACTCACACGTACACACGGTTGGGATATTTTTCGCTACACGAGTTCCTAGGTACCTGTCCACTTTTATGTTTGCATGCGTAGGTATTTGTTTTGATGATTTTGGTTGTTTATAAGGGAACCAAATAAATAAATTATTACCTATAGATTCGGAGAACTTCTGTTTATTCATTCGACGTAGTTGAAATAGCGAGTATCTCATAATTGAATGGTGTATTTCGAAAACGTTGCAAGTCACGCTTTATAATTGAGCCCTTGCCCGGAATAACGTTGTATCCAACAATACTCCCAGTCCGAGAAAAATTGAAAAAATGAAACCAGTAACAATTTATTACATTTTATATTTTAAATATAACAAACATATAATTCTTAACTAATATCAATATATAATAGGGAAAAAAGGCAATTAAATTTGAATCTATTGTAAAAAAACATGCTGAATCAGTGGAAAAACGTTGTAGGTATATGAAATTTTCACAAAATTCCGCAAAACGTTTTTTATTTATTCTGCTTTACTTAATAATGCTTTTTAAAAGCAGCATGCTCATCTAACATGAATTCATAAATGTCCTCGAGGTCCTTGAGCTTGGCAGCCTTATCGGCAGTGGATTGGAATTCATTAAAATTAGTTCCAGGCTCCCTAACTGCATGATTTTTTCCATACGGTAGCTAATCTTCCCCTTCTTCTACAAAGAGTCGGTAGAAGGCTATAGGAGGTCCACGATTCTAATTCTTTGCGGAAGGTTCTAGCTCTGTATCATCAGTAGGTAAAGAACTTTTACGGAATGATAAGTTTCTCGTAGGTACATACTATTACCTATCTCCGTCTGTTTGCTGAATATAGCGCCGGACATTCAATTCCTCACGATTACTTTTTTTTTATTGTAATTCAGTAACCTGAATTCTAATTGAATATTTATATTGATATTAAAATGGAGAAAACATCCCGGATTTAAACGTTTTTGGCTCAAATTCGACCCCACGAAAAGGAACAAGGGATTAAATAAACTTTTTGTGTCGGTAATATTTTAAGTTACGATATAAAGAGCACTATAATACCAGCATTATTATCAAAAAGCATTTCAAATATCAATACGGATAAATCAATTGAGTAAAATCGGTTAACGTTCGACAAAATAATATTGTCACATATGAAATTACAATATCAATCAGAACTGCCAAATCGTAAACAACGTTATTCCACAAACATGTTCCGGCGGGTCAATTGCAGGTTTGAGAATATTTTTTCTAAATAAACACTCCTTTCCTGCATCCTTCAACTTATCGGCTTTGATATCTTTCCAGTTAAAAACATTAGATGTTCGTTTTCTCCCTTTATTCATGTGAATTAAACCACGCTCCGCGATATTGACGCGCGGGGACGCCATTTTGAGAAACAATGCACAACGTTCTTCCACAAACCAATAAATTTAAAATGCAGCCAGAAGCCTAAATATTTTTTTCTTGACATATTATCTACCTTAAACGATGCACAATAATATACCCAACATAACTGCATCAATAACTCAAAATTGACATTTTTGTTGGATACAACGTTATTCCGGGCAAGGGCTCAATTGTTTATTCAGGAGAGTGAAAAATATAGGTAGAAAATTAAGAAATTTAAAATCTTGAAAACGATATGTGTATTTTGATTAAATTCACTTTTTATTATGTGGAATTGTAACGTTTTCGAAATATACGAAGTGGTGGAGAATTTTTATGAGTTTATATTGAATCGTATAGATCTGGTTACTTCTTAGAATTACACATTAAACTTAATGGTAATCTAATTAATAATCATCTTCAACATCATCTGTTGGCCGTTTTATTATTTCATAGTAAAAAATAAATGTTCCGATTGCAGGTACCTACTAGATAAGTAGTAGTGATGGGTATGCCCTGTACTCACTACTACAATGTAGTACTACATTACATAGAAGTGAACACTTCACACGTTTTGAAGTGTAGTGCACACTACAAACTACAAACACTTTAAAGTTATTGAAAGTGTATACTTCAAATGGTACACTTCATTTCAAAGCGAACACTACAAAGTACATCAAAGCGAACACTACAAAGTACACACACTTCAAAGTTATCGAAAGTATGAGAAACATACTTTAAATAGTACATTTTTTACGTGAATGGTTTGAAAAATTTTAGGACCAAACGAAGAAATTTTTGGGAAGTTGATGTAGCTAAAGCTAAATGAAGAAATCTCCGGAAACTGTAACAACCCCCCCTCCCCATGGTCTGAAAATTTTTTGGAATCGAATGGAAGAAATCTAGTTGGCGACCATTTTTTTTCCCTTTTACTTACTTCGGAAAAAATATCGTCATTTATCTTAAATATTTTTCTCGTTGACTTTTTTTTTTAGCTCGCCAAATTTCTATTTGGGAAAAAAATATTTACTTCACTAGCATTACAATTTTGTAGTAAAATTACTTCATTTCATTACTTCACTTCATTAATATTACAATTACTTCATTACTTCGCTTCATTTACTTCACTTCATATAGTTTTTACTACAATTGTAGTGTACACTTTGTAGTCTTCAAACTGGTGAACGTGTGTATGTTGTAGTCTTCATTTTGAAATGTAGTTTTTCCCTTCGCTAATAGGTAGCTAGGTATGTATTGGATGACTTTTCGAATATCATCTATTCTCTTCTTATTTACTTAGCGGGGAATAGGGAAGTAGGTACTGGAGAAAATAATAGAATGCCTTTTCTCAAATAATATGTGCGGTTGACGAATCCTCCTATAAATTTTGAACATTACATATCCCGACTTTGAAAAATCGTACCTAGTACCTAGTTTTTTTTTGAGGCCGAGAGTTCTCGAAGTCAATAAACTCTTCGTTTTTACTCGTCGGTTGCACCGATGATATAATAAACCGTAGATACGTTACAAGCGTGACATCTCGGTAACTCAAATCGATCGCTCTTGCAAATTTTGCGTTCATTATCGAACGGCGATGCCACGCCGAAAAGAAAGTCCCGGGGGAAAAAGGAACAGAGTGTCCGTACACTGTTGTGAGAATGCGTATGTTATTTTAGTCACCGTGACTTCAAATTACCTGAACGTTTGTGAAATAAGGGGAAAACGGGGTCGAATGGATGTATTTGATTTTTTCTATGTCTAAGCGAGCATCGCGCATATTTATTTATTTATTTCTGTACGAATAATAAGATAAAACAATTTTACATTGTACGTTACGTCAGATATTCGATTTCTGGAGTATTTTTTGTGGGTGGGAATTAATCGGATGTGCCACCATCTTAGAGTTAAATGTTATTGAAATATAAATGATGTACATAAAAAAAAAACAAGTTTGAATTCTAGAAATAAAGTTTTTAAAATAAACAAAGCAATAAAAAAAATGTTTTCATTATTTTAAAGTTATTTGATACCTCGCGATGTAATCGCGTACCTACCTGCATTACTATAATATCATTTATATTGAGATTGGCAGTCCTGCTGGCGATGTATGATTTTTCGCTATCGCACGGTTGGCGATCCTTTTTTCACAGGAATGGGCCGGCGCCATGTTTGTTTTAGAAAACCTTTGACAGCGGTCAAATCGAAAGTTGTAATGTAGAAATACGGGCCCAGAAAGTAACCTCGGAGGGATTGATTTTATGGTAAGTGATAATACAGCGATATTCCGCGTCTCTCGTGTGTTACTATTTACATTAGTCTAATGGTGTAATTTTCTTACGGGGCCCGTACCCACCGTATTGCGACGAGAATGCACGATGGAGGTCCCGGTATGCCGGGCGAAAGCGGCTAGTTCGCGACCTGGACGACCTTCGATGTCGCGATTGATGCTGGAGGAGACCGAGGTTCTCCTGGACGTTAAGATGCAGCCGCGACGGTCTCCGGGCCCACCGGGCTGGCGGGACCGCACCCTCGGCCTTGTCATCTCGCGAGCGCTGCGAACCAGGGCCAACGGCGGTCGCCGTCGGAACCCGTTTGATGGTGTTTTCCGACCCTTCAGAGCTCTCCAAGTGGGCATCCATCAATTATCGGCCCTGTCGATACTCCGCGGGAGTTCACCGTCGATGTCGCTATTAAATTGGCAGCCGGGATCATCTACCCTGGATATGATTCTCGTCCTTAACTCACGTCAACCCTTGAAACTAGAGATGATCGATATTCATCGATGATGGATAAACATCGATAATATCGACACACCGATGTTATGAGAATAATATCTAAACATCCATATACTCTAAGCCATCTAACGTAAATTAAGTGTGCTACTGGCTAATGTAGGTGTTAACATCAGTTCACCTTCAACCAAATATAACCAAACAAAGCTGAATGAAAACATAATCCTTTGCAGTTCTTAAACCAAGGGGATTAAAAAAACTGTCAACTTAATGTCTTGTTTATTTTGCTCCTCAAAACGTCGATGTTTTCACTTCGATATTTATTTCATATCGATGCTTTCGAATCGATGTCAACATCGATGTTTTTCTAATATCGATCATCCCCACTTGGAACTCTAGTATTTAAACCCAGTTTTAATTTAGGTATGTACGCGGTCTTGTGAAATGTTAATTGCCTGCCTTTCGGCAGTATTTTCATAGGCCTTATGCCTCGGTAAATTTGTTATTTATATTGTTATGTTGATCATCAATCATCGATTAAATTGTCGATGAAATATTCTTCTTCTGTTTATTTGTGATAAACGATTTCCCCCTAAGAATCTGTTAAATTTTACACTCTCACACATTTTACACATCCTCGTGGAAGGGGGGTAGGTCTATCAGCGGACGAAACTATGAAACGAAATATGAGACGCCGGCCGGTGGTGCATGTCAACCCCATAGGATGGCGGTCTATACGCACGGTCACATAGCGACCTATTTTCAGTTTGTTTTTTCTTTTATTTACCGACGCACGAAAAAAATTGAGATTGAATAATAAATTTTTAATTTTAAAAAAGTGAAAGTATCCGATTTTACCCAACTTCCCCGTTAAAATGCACACACACGTTGCCGTAGCAACAAGTTAAGTAAACTGAGGGCATACTTGTATCTCTTTCTCTCACATTAATGTTTGCATGTGTGTACTGTGACTCGTTGTCTCTTTCAATGCTATATGCTACATATGAAAGTCGGCTAATACTGGAATATTGTACCTAACGTGTCTATTTATAACACGTCAACGGCTGCCGTGATGAAAAAACGATATGATTAGGCAAAAAAATATGCGCGCGAAGATTGGAATGTTATTCTCAGATGAGAGCCATTTTTACGCGTGTGCGTAGGTCCATATTTCTATGTATTTATTTTTGTGCTGTCTGTTTAACCCAAAAGGGAGTTTTCTTTTCCTATACCCTCAAATGTCCCGAACTGTTTGCTCCTTACATTCTGTGTTTTCCTTTGTGCCTTCATACTGTTATTAGTGTTTTGTATAGGTATGCTTATAGATTGTGTTATAATGTATTGAAATATTACTTTTTGTATTGAAATATTTTGGTGGTTTATGTATATTTTTTTAAATAATAAAGAAGTGAACTGACGGGACACAATGAGGGCAAAATTTTGGATGGCAGCCGTGCGGCCCAATTCTGCTTTGCAGTGCTGGGTCGGTTGCCTTTAGCATTAAAAAATGCCAACCTGGCGGCGAATGATTAGGACCGATATAGGAGCTTTTGCTTATAAAACGGTCCCGGGTAAGCGGTGGGTCTGCCCTAGGGATGATCGATATCGATTCCAAAGTATCGATATGAGATAAATATCGAAGGAAAAACATCGATGTCCGAAAACATCGATGTTATGTTATATGTTAAACAATATATTTTTTATTTATCATGTATTTGAAAAAAGTAGGTGTATTTAGGAAAAGCACAAAAAATGAACAGACCCAGTATTTTTAAGGTACACTTTGTAAAAAAAGTACCTAGTTTTGTTAGAAGTGTTCCTTTTAATCTATTTCTCTGTCGGTATACATGTTGACCAGCTTTTGAAAAAAGTCTCAGTCTAGTCTCAGTTATAGTATGCAAATACAAAGTACAAGTTTACCGGACAAAGTAATAGAATACGATAGAATAAGGATTTACGATACCTGTTATTTCGTTTTGGAAGTTTCATTCTTTTAACTTTAAAAAAGTCAGCAGTCTTAACACTCGCTTCCGCTATATATTCACAAGAAGACGATTATAATTTTAAAAATCACGTCAATCGATTGAAGTTGACAGATTTTTTTTAATGGCTTAGAGTGTATCGATATTTAGATATTATTCTCATAACATCGATGTGTCGATATTATCGAGGACTTAACATCGATGTTGAAATATCGACGGTTTCCCGCTAAACATCGATGTTTATCCATCATCGATGAATATCGATCATCCCTGGTCTGCCCTCATCGGTACGGGGACAGCGTTCTCGTTTCGTTAGAAAAAGTTACAACGAAACACTCAGGTACGAAGTTCGTATTGATGAAACAGTTAAACATCCGTTAAAGATGTTCTCGAGCTGCTTTTCTTATAAAGGTAGGTAGAGTGATTTCGCCAGTGTTCCGGCCAACTTCAGTAGTCGGCCGGCCACCAATTAATTCAACTTGAATAAACTTGACACTCGCAATATAATTCAATAATATTTTTGAATGCCGAGAAGTCGGCCACTATTCCGCCAAAGAAAACAGAAAACTGCACCATCTTGCGTTTATTTTAGGTATCATTTAAGTAGACATGAAAAAAATGCCGGTGGTTATGAGTTATCAATTTTGATTCTGGTTTTTCGGAAACGTCGTTAAGAAAATTTTCAAACTTTAAGTAGAAGTTCAATTAATTTGTTTGCACTGTATAAGTCGCATTTATCGGCAAAAACATGAACTAAATTTACGAGTTAAAATGATAAAACAGACATTTTCAATATTTTTATGTTGAAACTCGTGCGGCCGGTTACTGAGACAATTTTTCCTACAAAATCCAGCGGTCGACCGGGGCGGCCGACTACTGGCGGAGTATATTGGTTTTATTTTTGTCTCTCACTCACGCTGTTAATGATACAAAATTCACTAAGATTTTATGTGTTTTGTTAGTGAAAACAGCACCACTGTCTAATAGGCAGTGGTCGGCCGCTAGTTACCACACTGATATGTTTTTTTAAACTTAGAAGTGTGGGGCCGACAACTGGTTGACGTGTTAAAATTGATGTACAGTAGCCGGCAAACATCTTGAAATTTTACGGCGTAGTGGGGAGAAGTTTGCGCATGTACCATTCCACCAAAGAGACCCAAATTTTGTCTTCTGCGCATTCCCCCACTACGCCAAAGAATTTCAAGAAGTTTGCCAGAAACTGTACCATTGGTCGGCCATGTAGCGTCTGAAGACGGTTTTGGTAGATGAATTTTACCTTTTATCATCCTAATGTTAACTAAATATAGAAATTATGAATTTTGTATCAATGGCGACTAAAACTAAAACGCTTTTCATCAGTATACCGATGATAGTCTTCAAAAAGCCCTTTAAGTAGTAAGAGAAGGGAAAAAATACGCGCAGCTTGTCAGAAATTGTCTGGAAATTTATGCTCTTAGGGCATAACTGCAGGACCGCATCAAGGGATGGGTATTGGAAAAAACACATCAATTGGAACCAAATCATTTTATATCGTTATTCGACGAAAACAAAATTGTTGAATTAGCATTAATTGTAAAATTGAAGCATTAGCAAAATGTCGTTTTCTTCTAAAAATCGAGAATTTCCAACCACTGTGCAGCAAATTGTGAAGACAGAAAAAATAAAAACACCATTCTAAGATGAAAGACTGGTATTTATTGTTATTATTAGAAAGATGGTATTTATTATTCTTACGCCGGCCAGAATTGCGGAAAGTATTATTAGCGTGTACTGTACTAAGAATACGCAAAATATATAATAAGTCGGTTTAAGGACTTGAAAACCCATCTAATAGAAAACAATGATGAAGATGTATTAGAAGACCTTGATCGGATTATCAATGGAAATGAAAGCGGCTTTAACATATAACCAAAATGCCCGATCGAAAAAATATTTATCTTTATTGGCAAAAGTGCCATTTTTAGGCTAATTTTAAAAAGCAATAAATGTAATAAAAATAAACTCTCTGTTCTTTGATAAATACGTGTTTTTCTAAACCACCTTTCCAAAATGACCTTACAATGATTTTCCAAAGATGACTTTTTGGTAAAATGGCCGACTACTAGCACAATCACCCTACCTAGACTCCGCAAAACAGATTGCATAACGATTGAAGCTGTAATCCTAGGTAGGTACCTACACGGTTTCGGGACGAGCAAATATCAGAAAACTGAAAAAAAAAACTTGTCGATTCTGTGCCAAAACTTTTGAAGAAATTATAAAAGCCAAAGGAGGACATATTTCCTATTAAAACAATTTGAATTGTGTTCTTTTCTCTTTTTCTTCGTTTATAACACCTACCTACCTACCTACCTACCTACCTACCTACCTACCTACCTACCTACCTACCTACCTACCTACCTACCTACCTACCTACCTACCTACCTACCTACCTACCTACGTGTTTTATGGATAATATTCATTCAGTGATCATTTTTAAAAGAATAATGAATGAAGCGCTCGGCATATGTACCTAGCTATGTGCCCACACGAGGCGGGCGACGCGCACGTGTTCCATCGGCAGGGGCGCCACACGAGGCTAATTTACACTTCATTAAAGCGAACTAATTATAAATAAATTGTCGTCACAAATTTCTCACCTCATTCTCCTAATAAAAGCGCTTACGATATTGATATACATTATTAAATTCTGTTGCAGATGTGGGGAAAGCGACCACGCGTAAGTAGGTACGTACGTACGTACGTACGTACGTACGTACGTACGTACCTACTTACTTACTTACTTACTTACTTACTTACTTACTTACTTACTTACTTACTTACTTACTTACTTACCAAACCAATTCCCTATATGAAAGTTTGAATAGCTAATTGTGAATGAAACGGGGTGGTTTTTTTCAAACTATGTGTGCAATGACAGACAAAGGCGTGGAAATAACTGAAAAGTTTATTTTTAACAACAATTTATTACTAGTCAGTAAAACACAAATGTACATACGTAGAAGAAAAGAACACACAGAAATATAGAGTCGAAATATAAAAGAGCACACAGAATATAAAATACAGTTAGCACGAGCACTTAAGTCTCTGGCGTAGTCACAAAATAATTAAGGCGGAATTCTGGATCGCACTCCACAGATTCGGCGGAGGCTCTTGCCGGAAAAAATTCGACAGCAAGAGCGATGGCGAAGAGACTTCTCGGAGGTAAACACTCGACGAGACTCGAGCTTCACATAAGCTCGACTTAATACGGCCCGGCAGGAGAACACTCGACTGCGGCAGCGATATCGCTTTCTAGGTTCGCCAGGAATCTCTCCCGGACAACTCCCAGTAAGGCGAGGACTGTCGGAGCCTTCCGAACAATGTATCCTGGCTGGGAGTAAAAGCGCACTGCTTTTATAGCTGTTCGGCGGTGGTGGGGATGGATTAGCGAACAACCGTTTATTCGCTGTTGCTAGGCGGAGCTCTCGGCAGCCAAATTCACTGGAAATATGCACCTTTGGGAAGCCAGGAAAGTTTGCAATGCGGCCGGGTTTAATGGCTTCTGAGAAATAGACACAATTACGGGATTTTCGTTTACATCCCTCAGGTGCACGTATCATGAAGATTAATTGATTAATCAGTGTATCGATTCACGTCATTCAGAATACGTCTGTGTGCAAAACTTCAGCTCGATTGGACATCGGGAGGCGGCTGAAATATCAATCGTAAGATTCCATCCAGACAAACGGGTGAAGCTAATATAAGCGTGACAACGATATAGAAGATCAAAGTCACTCTCGACAAGTGTCCGAGTGGTACGCGAGAAGTACACCCACATTAAAGAAAAACTCGATTTTAAATGATCAAAAATTTAAATGAATAAGTGATAGTTAAATTTTAGAATTTTAAAAATCATTAATACAATTCGTTTTCACTGGCAACCCTCGCTCGCTGGCGATCCGGCGTTACAAGTACATAATACAACGCGAGTACATAATGCGCGCGAGTATATAATGCAGGCGCACGATACATAGGCGTCCTCCCGCGACTCGGGAACAGGGTGTTCGAGAAATATTTATAAAAATGAATACCGAATATTTTTTAAATTAATTCGATTTAGATTTGATCGAATACGATAATATGTCGTTAGGATATAGCGTTTTGTTATAAAAATATAAAACAATTTAGGCAGATTTTGCCTTCCACCGAACTATATTGCTCGCACATATATCGTCCCAGTATATTGATATCGATTATGTGGATTATCTCACTTAATCCACACAAGCGTTTTATAATATTATCGAGGCGGAGACAGCCGAAAGCGTTATCCGAGCGGAGTGACTACACTGAGTGGTAGCTTTTATACTACGGCGAAGAGAATGGATTATACAAATACAGGTATAATAGCCGGCAATCATGTTGAACAACGGCTCAGCTGCGCAGAAGACAAATGATGGGTCTCAGGTGTGAGGTAAGCAGTATGGAGTGTACGTGCGCAGACTTCCCCCGCCTAGTGCACCCACACAGGTGTCGCTCGATCGGGGCGGGGTCTCCGGCAGCGAGTTGGCGGTAAGGGAGCCGCTCTGGAAGTACCGATCGACAAATAGTCCCAACCCTTCCAGGAAGCGAACGCAGGTGCGGAATTTTCGTTTGTCCCCAGGCCGCCGATACATAATGTAATTATAATGCACACCGTCTATATCGATATAACGTAACAATCGTATCTTGACCGGCAATAATGTTAATATATAGGTATATCTTGACACTCCTCGAAGAAAGTCTACGTATACGTCCCGCGTATTTTATGTCTAATTAATATGACAACCTCGCCATAAAGATAATGAGGGAGATACATTTTGTGACCTTCCGGTAGTTCCGGGTCCGCTTCCCGGCCGCGCGTCAAGTACATAATGTATGCGAGTAAATTGCGATCGACGATATATAAGAGAGTAGGACAGCGATATGACAACGTCGCGTTGCGCATTAAAAATGATTTTACAGCGTTGCCAATATCAAAATAATGTCGACACGCACTGAGGAGTATGAATATTTTAGATTTCGTATAAAACACAGCATTAAATAAAATGCTTGAAATTACATAAATAAGTCCCGATTTGTTGACAAAAATTTGTTTTCACTCGATTAGACTCAGTGTGGAACGACGATATTTATAACACTAGTCTCAGTATAGGAAAATATATTTTTTTAGTGAGTGATTCAATTATACCTACCTAGGTACATTATAACCGCGTTATGAATGTGTCACGAATGAGGGATGATATAATTTCCGTTATGACCCAACGCCCTCGCCGAAACAAGAAATTTAGTTCATTTCCGTACTTACAGTTTTCTAACCATTTAGGAGGGAGGCAACTTAAGTCACCAAATAAGAATACCTTTTACAATTTGAAAACTTAAAATAACTTCTGTTTCGCGGCTATGTACTAGGTAGGTACCTACCTAAGTAACCGAGAGAAATAAAATAGAAGGCGACAGAAGACACACTTAACTTTCATTTGAAAAGAGATGACATGTTTTCCTGTTAACAATAGACCCGACTGCGTAGGTATATAGGTACATACCTACCTATGTAATTAGACACAAACCCAGAACTTGAATCAGGGATAATACCTACACGTAAATATATCGACTATCGCTACAACAAAATCAGCCAGAGCTCTAGATGACGGCGTAATGGGGGTAGGTACAGTAGTCGGCAAACATCTTGAAATTCTACAGGGTAGTGGGGGGAAGTTTTCGCATCTACCTTTCCACCAACGAGACCCAAATTTCGTCTTCTGCGCATTCCCCCACTACGCCAAAGAATTTCAACAAGTTTGCCGGCAACTGTAGTGATGAGGTAACTGAGTAATTTTTGTCATTTTTCGCAGGCACGGGAAGCATCCCGAGGGCGGCGAGTGGTCGCCGGTCGCAGGCGGCGATCCGGGGCGGTCGCGGGCGCGGGCGGCGGTCCGGGGCGGTCGCGGGCGCGGCCTCAGGGTCCGTTTGGATCCGGAAATGTCGGGGCGGCGTCGCGTCGGACGCCACAAAAGTGGTGATAAACGGCGCGACGGGGACGACAGGGCGGCGGGGGGCGCGCCGGTCGCAGGGCGGAGAGCGCGCGGTGCCGCCCGACGGGGCCGCCGCGGTCCGGGGGGCGCGGCGGGGGCGCGGCAGGGCGGAGAGCGAGCCGGGCGTAACACAACCCGCGCCGGACCCGCTTCCCGCTCGGCCCGAGAGAGAGAGAGAGACGGGCCCCCCGACGCGGACGCTTATTATAGATATTATTGTTATTTTTTATTTTTTTTGCTTATCTCAAATTCCCGTCTTCCCTCGGGGGTGATATCGTTCACTCCGCGTCCGATCGGAGCCGGCCGACCCGACAGACCACCGACCGACCTGACTCTGCACCGACACCCACCCGGCCTGAAGGTGGCGATCGCGCTCTGTCTGTCTGGCGTGTCGCCTGCCTCGGTCGATTTATTCAGGATGGGCGAGGAAAAAGAAAACGTAAAAGGAAGAAGAAGAAGAAGAAGAAGAAGAAAAAATCGAATTTGGGAGTGCGCGCCGTTCTCGATTCTCGTTAATTGTCGTGTTCATCTCATCCATCACACTGTAGATTCTCCAGATTCTTCATTGTTTTTAAGAAAAATTCAATTCCTTTTTTTAAAAAAATAAGAGCAGGCAAAGCTAGGTATTTAAAAAGAGCTGTTTTTGTATTGAAAAATATTATGTTATATTATATTTTAAAACCAGTTTTCTGGCGTTGTTGTTGATTTCGCAATAAAACGAATCGACAGAACGCACGCCTATTATGTTTATTATTGATTTTTTATAGAAATTGACATCGCTTCGGAGGAATTTCAGCGGTATTCGGGTATAATCTCACATATATGCGGGGGTACGATTTGTCACGTTTTACGAAATTTTTTAAATTCAGCTATTTTGTCATCTGACTGGTAGGTATACTTCAATATTTCGCGCATAAATTATCGACATTGACATTTGGACAGCGATTACCTGAAATGGCGGCAAAAATATTTGCGAGATCTTTTAAGATTTAAAAAGAATAAAGAGCATTTTGCTTTACATGTATTTATTATATGAATAGACCCTGACGCTGGCGTAAAACTGAAATTGGAATCTTAATTTAATACCTACTTCTTCTTTTTTATGAACTTTGATATTTGAAACATAATAATGTGATGAATATCTATCTCGTGAATGTTTGAGATACTCCGTTGAAAATGATACTGATTATGCACATTACTGTGCTGCAAAAGATATAACAATAATATGTAACTTTTTTTAATTTTTCACGATCTTTTTAGTGATTGAATCATAATATGATAAATATCTCGTGAGTGTTTGAGATAGATACTCGATTGAAAATGATACTGATTGTGCACATTAGTATGCTGCGAACGATATAATAATAATATTTAAGTTTTTTTAAATTTTTCACGATTTTTTTAGTGATTTATTTTTTATGATATTTTGAATTCTAATGATGAGTAAAACTATATTGTACCTGTACTCAAAAAGTCCTAACGATCGGCATCGTATTACTTAGTTTTTTTAGAATAAATTAACGGCTAGCAAAGCTATTTAAAAAATGCTAATTTTTTTTAGAATTCTCAAATTGACATTAGTTTTTTAAGGGTGTTAAAAATGTAACATATTCACATGTAGATAAAATGTTTTTGTTTTGTTTTATTTTTTAATTGGTTTAGCACAGCGGAGAATATGTCATATGAAATGTCACATGTATTATGTTTATTATTGATTTTTATGAAAATTTTACCCGTTTTTATTAAAATCAGCCGTTTTGTCATCTGAGACAGATAGGTCGACTTCAATATTTCGCGCATAATAATTATCGACACCTAACTTTTGATAGCGATCTATCACTTGAAATGGCGGCAAACATAATTTCGTTTTTTTTTTTTCAGTACATATCTATGAGATCTTGAGATAATTTGATATTTTAAAATAATAAAGAGTGTTTTGCATTACATGTATATATATTATATGAATAAGAGAGGTGATCGGTACACCTTTTAAATAATATCTCAATGAATTTTTCGAATATTAAAGATGTTTAAAATGATGATAGTAGGCAATTAAGTATTCTACACATTTTTGAAAACATCAATCCTTTCGAAATCAATTCTTCTTCCTTTTCTTCGTAAGGTTTTATGAACTTATAATAATAAGTGAAATTTTGCATATATTTAGGTTTCTTTTCATTGGAATTTAAAACGTGATGTTAATAGACACAAGCGATATATTTAAAGAAAAAAAACTGACCGAATTATTTTCAAAAGATTTTGTTTCTATTTATTATTATTATTATTATTATTATTATTATTATTATTATTATTATAGCTGAAGAGAAAGCGGCAAAGAAGTGTGCGTTAAAATGTGCAATGAACGTGTCAGTAAAAATGTAAAATGTCCCCGCAATTGTAAAATAATTTAACGTGACAATGATAATAATAAAAACGAACGGGTGCGCGGGTGCAAACTTGTCTCGACATGTACCTACCCACCGACACGTGCGGACTTGCGGGCGATCCGCGACCCGCGACCGGGTGACCGCTAATTAGGTATGCATAATTAATTAATAATATTTATCATTATTATCGATCGATCGATTAGTGATTTGTTTGTTCGCGTTCGTATTCGCCGCGCCGGGTAGGGTGGAGAGCGTCGAGCGGTGAGTTTGATTTTAGAATGTATAATAATAATAATAATAATATTATTATTATTATTGTCATTGACTGTCTTTATTTTTTTTCTTTGTGACTTTTCGCTCCGGCGACCGTGCGAAGTGTACATACACATACAGCGGAGCGATTGAAATGTGATATCGCGCCTGCGTGTTTTAGGATAGGAGGAGGATAGAGCGCCATCATATTTTACATGACATTTTTTTTTTCTTTTTCTTTAGCAACGTGTACGAGAACGACCCGACTGGGTATATCGTGAGAGTATATTGGTGGCCCTTAGAAGGGCCTTTTGTGAGATCGTCGATGGTCGACGATTCGCGTCAGGGACGTGGTGAATTGTTGTTGTTGTTGGTTATCGTCGTGGATGGGGCGGCGGCGGCGACGCAGCTGCTGTTGTTGTTGCTCACTTGGAGCTGGTGTACTTGGTGACGGCCTTGGTGCCCTCGCTGACGGCGTGCTTGGCGAGCTCGCCCGGAAGCAGCAGCCTGACGGCCGTCTGGATCTCCCTGCTGGTGATGGTGGACCTCTTGTTGTAGTGGGCGAGGCGGGACGCTTCGGCGGCGATACGCTCGAAAATGTCGTTGACGAAGCTGTTCATGATGCTCATCGCCTTACTCGAGATACCGGTGTCGGGGTGCACCTGCTTGAGCACTTTGTAGATGTAGATGGCGTAGCTCTCCTTCCTCCTGCGCTTGGACTTCTTCTTGTCTCCCTTGGAGATGTTCTTCTGGGCCTTGCCCGACTTCTTCGCTGCTTTTCCACTCGTCTTGGGCGGCATTGTAATGAATATCGGCTTCTTCGGAAGAGAATGAGGCGAAAATACGGCCAAACGGAATCTGTTCACTTTCGGCGTTGCGTGTAGCGCACGAGGGGGCCTCCCGTCGGTGGTGGGGCGCAAATGGCGCTCCGCCGGAACCGGTCGGGACCGCCCCCCCTCCCCGCCGGCGCGAGGTCTGTGTCGCGTTCCGTTGGCGCGCGCAGACCGTAAAAGAGCCGAAATCAGGCGCCCGGGTTTAATACACAACACAGCGCTCGT